>OMNO01043302.1:0-11297 GCA_900303215.1 Trachyrincus scabrus
ATACAACAATACATTCTCAGGTATTCAAAACAATGTAACATGTACACATGGACCGAACAAACGTAATGCTGTGTTATTCCGTCGTTATTCAAACACTTCAAACGATGACGCACTGTCTTTGGCAGCACAACGCATTGACTGAATCACAATACGAGCAGCAACTCTTTTTTTTCTTCCTACGTTTTGTTTATAAGACTCGTTTAGAGATGTTTGATTGCCTATTGGACATTTTTGGAAAATCGTTCATCGTTCATCGACATGTAATATACTTGCAATACAATGGCACGGATGGACGAGCGATGGACGAGGGAAACAGAGGCCTACATGAATGCCTTACTACGCTGAAAGCATAGAGGCCATACTTTGTAACTTTTTATTATTTTTCTCTTGAAACGTGATAGAATTAGTCATAGAGGTCAAAGAAGTGAGGAAGTTAAAGCACAACACGTTATTTGATATACAAATGCTATACTCCATATTCTTTACAAAATGAAATACATAAACATATAAATACATAGCTTACATTTACCATGGTAAATGATAAAGCTCAACTGGTAGAGCTTGGCATGAGTTGGGGGTTCGATTCCCACTGGGGCCACCCCTGCTAAGAATATAAGACAGTTATGATGAACGCATTCACCAATGGCAAAGGCCTAATCGTCACAACAATCATAATGATAATCATAATAATATCGATTTATTTTCTTGTTTGTATGAGGAGAAAAAAATTAAAAGAACTGACAAACTGTGGTTTGATTTATGTTTAAGGCCTACTGCTACGTGTATAGGTAGCAAAAACCCAAAAGCTAAAGTCATTCAAACCAAATAGCCTATAGCCTGTATCACAACACACATCAAGTGACCTGAAGAGTTAACCAGCGGCGTACAATGAACGTTACAACACTGTTTTAACACTGGTCTACACCTCCATCTTGTGGTACAGCTGCAACGTTACAGGCAAAGTCAGTGTTTTATTGATCACATGCACAGTATTAACACAGGGTCATTCTAAACAGTGAAATTCTTGTGACATGGCAAGCTCATAATACGCAGAAGAGTCACAGAATAAGGGCAACAATAGCAAAAAATATACATGTGCCGATGAATATGTACATTAAATTAGGAAATGTACATTGAATGTACAAGTGACCAGGGCATTCTCACCACCTGGGGTCTGCCCATCAGAAAGTCCAGGATCCAGTTGCCAAGGGAAGTGTTAAGACCCAGGATCCTGAGCTTGGGGACGAGCTTAATGTTGAATGCTGAGCTGTAATCTAGAAACAGCATCTTCACGTATGTGTTTTCCATATTTAGGTGAGAGGGGGCGGTGTGTACTGTCAGCGTGATGGCGTTGTCCGTAGATCTGTTGGGGCGGTATGCAAATTGAGGGGGTCCAAGGTGTCAGGAAGGTTGGAGCAGATGTGGGTTCTGACTAGCCGCTCAAAGCATTTCAAGGATGATGGAAGTCAGTGCAACACAACAAAGACTTATGACTCAATCGGGTGGAAGTCATTTTATGATTTTTTAAAAATGCCCCGCAGAAATCAATACTTTATAGGCCCATATAGGCTACACAGAGTAATCGCTTTTAATGGTGCTTCAAAAATAACATAATTATAATCACGAAGGCTATGTTCATGTTTTATTTTTAGGTTAATTTAGGCTAATTGTTCATACTATAATATGTAGCCTAATAGAGTATGCGTTCAGTGTTTACTGTATATTTCTGTGCTCAAGTGATCCTATTTTGCCTAATTGGTTGGCAAATTATTTGGAGTTAGGTTAGGCTGCTTTTAAATAGTCTATATCTGCTCCATACAAGCACACGATTAAATAGGGAGGTAAATGCAAAAGCAAGGGCCGTAATAAGCAGACTGCTAAATATAGTTCTTCCAATCTTTAGCAACGGATGTTAATCGCCATTGAACATACTAGAAGTAATGGGCCTTTGGCCCACAGTGAATATTTACAACCCAATGAAACATTTGTTAGAAATTATCCAAAATATTTTTGACATTTCTAAAAAGTCTGTGTTTTGATATATATATATATATATATACACACATACAACTTTAATATTTGAAAGTTATATCCATATCCAAATACTTTTTAAAGTCTTTTAAAAAAAAGTTTTTAAGTAATCATTAAATGCATATTCTTTTATTGATATAGGACATCAAATATTAACAATAACAAATCACACACAAAATGAGCAGGTTCAAACAAAATGCTACATTCATTAATACCTATACATTAAGTACCTATTGAGTCAGCCTAATTGGAGAATAAGAATGAACCAAGACATTTATTTTTTACTTGATTCTATATTTTTATAGTGTGGGGTCATGCAGACCAAATGCGAACCAAGGTCTTATATATTGGTCCATTATTGTGCAAGACGGCTTATCCCAGGTGCTGCAATGCAATATGCCAGATGAAAGAATGTCAACCGAAAGGGATCATTATTGGGCACTGCCAGGCTCAAACCCAGGCCTACACTGTGGCTGTGAGAGGGAATTGAACAACAGTCTGTGGAATAACAGCCATAAATAAGTACTCCTCCACGCTACTCCAGTCCTACAGTGGTGGAAGAGAGGTGAAGCTAAAGTATTGTCCCTTTTTCTGACTTTGGCCCATTAGGCCTTCAAATGAAACAATAAAAAGTGTATTGTGTTGACACTTTTTATGTTCAGTTATGTGCTCAAAATGGTAGATTCTTTCAGTTGACATCCGCAGGGTCGACCCCAAAACCAGACTTTGACCGACAGAGTTCAATAGAAAATGTTAAAACTAATCTAATTCGGACCACACGGACACTTCAAAATCTAACATACATAAGAACAAAACACGAAGAAGAAGCATTTCATGTAAGGCAAAAAGACCGCTGTCAAAACTCTGATGAGTCCGTGGGAATACAAGAGGGGTACCAACAGTTTGTGACAATGCAAAAAGAAATAAAAATCATGGCTTACGACTCCATTGACACAAGATCTGCAAAGTTAGTACATGCATGCCCGACATTTCATCCGTACCTATCCAACATTTGGATGGGTCCTCATAAATTCTCAGTCCTCATAAAGTGACACAAACAGGTAAGTGTGTATGTTTTGGTGATGCTGTGTGTCGGGGAAAAAAAAGAGGCAGTGGGTGATGAAGTGGAAGAGGAATATTGATCTGTGAACAAACTCCACGTTAGAAGGACATGATGCAACACTCTATGAAGGACAGTAAGGGTGACTAATCACCCGCCGACACCCCAATCCCGTCACCTGTCCGCGACCTCATGAGGTAGCAAGCAGGTGACCAGGTGTGAACAAAGAGCAAATGTGTTTAAAAAGAGTGAGTGACATAGTGGTGTAGAAAAAAAAAGAAAAAAAAGGCACTTGTTGAAAGGCTTAACGTCGCACAGCTCACAAACGCCGCCTGGTCGCCTGGCGAGGTGAAACGTACGTTCGGGTTCAAGAGTCTCGTGCGGGGCTTTTGTCGAGATGCAGATGCCGACACACAAAGCTGTCGTGCACTATGAGAAGCTACAAAAAAACGACAATATGTTTTTTTAAGAGAAGACAACGGTGTATTTTGGGTTAGAGGCTAGAACGATTCAATGAGCTTTGGCTCCCTCTATCGGACAGAGCAGGTAAATGCACACAAAAAAAAGAAACGAGATACAAAAGAATGATTGGAGTGGTACTACAGATTTAAAGATGTCACGCTGTGTCTAGTCTGCTGATGACGATGACAATGATGATGAGGAGGAGGACCAGGAGGAGGAGGTGGAGACCGCCGCATCTCTGGGGTGATTGCTGATTCTTGTATTCATGTAGTTCTCTGAAAGCCGGGGCCGCTGGGCGTCCCCTTTTAGGTCCACTGATCCCGGTGACTTGGGTGTGCCTAGTCGTGACATGTAGCACTTGGCAACGTCATCTATACAAATGGTGCGTGTGTGCGTGCGTGCGAACAATAATTTCTCGCCTCTGAAATAATCACATGGAATTTACATTCATAGCATTAAACTGTTAAGACTGTCGTTTATGTGGCGTGATTATTGAGCTAAACATTTAAGAAAATGTACATTTAATTTAAATGTACATTTTACATTTAAACCCTAATTTTGTCGATTTCGTGTCACAGACCCAATTCCTATGTCTAAGGATCATAGAGACTGAAGTGTGTGTGTGTGTGTGTGTGTGTGTGTGTGCACGGACGTCGTCTAGTCGAATCCTTGCCAGTCGCTTTGTTCTGAGTCGTATTCCAGCTCCACTCCGATACAGCGCACTCCCTCCAATAACATGGGTGTACCATGATGCCGATCTACACACGGAGAGGGAAAGAGAGAGAGAGAGAGAGAGAGAGAGATAGAGAGAGAGAATGACTCTCTCTCTCTGACCAACTAGACTCTAGAGATACTGTGAGTCAGAGTCTCCCATATTCAACCTGGATGGGTTATTGCAGCCGGTCAGCTTGATGCTACCGGCGAGGGACTGAATATACGTATATGACGTTTAATACGAAGAGAAACAAACCCAGACAGGTTCGGAAGCAGCCATGGTCGATAGACGATAGTATCAAAATGAACAAACACAAGCCCTTCCCTAGTCATCATTAACACATGCACACGTAAACACACACTACAGGGATGTGTGGTCCTTTGACAACAGCAACAACAAAAAGCACGGCAAGTGTCTTTGGATAAAATTGCCTGCTAAATAGTTAAATACTAAATATTAGTGTCATATAAATTACATAATAATATGTCAATAATATAGTGTCACTTATATACTTGTCAAGGTACATCCTTACCGGTCAATGTTGCTTACTAATCTCATACAGATCACTCTTATCACTCAGTTTGTAATACACTACTCAATTCAATTTTACTCAATTCAAGATTAAGATTAAGTAAAGTTTTAACTTGGTTAGACAGATGGATATATTTTGATTGTCGTTGTTGTTTGATTGCCTCACAGAGGATCAGTAAAACCAGTGGGATAAACACGGTGGCATTAACAATCAGAATTAACATTCGGCGAAAGTAAAAGCACTTCCAGCCGGCACATCTTAGCCTACTGGCAGGGACACACAAGCTTTTATTAATGTTGTTCTCAGTTCTGGGCAGGCTGTCTGGGCAGGCTGACGCAGGGAAAGTCATGGAGAAATGTCAGAATTTCCTCTTGCATTCAGAGGCAGGATATAGCCTGCATATAACAAACAAACAAAATGAATTGAATGAAAACATTGATTGATTGATTAATTATATAGGAACTATTTTTGTTACCCATGACTCTGGCGTGAACTTTGACCTTGACACACACGTGGTCGTGGGCCTCGCTCAGGAGCAGCATCTCCTCGCAGAGCACACCCTCCTGCTGGGCCATGTACTCACAAGTCACCTTCAGACCACCTGGGGGGAGAGAGACACAGAGAGAGACACAGAGACACAGAGAGAGAGGAGGGGGGGGGAGAAAGGGAGGGAGAGAGGGGTGAGAGAAACAGATAGAGAGATAGAAATGGAAGAGAAGGGGAGAACAAGAAAGAGAGAAAGAATAAGAAGACAAAAGCAATTATGAAGAATACAAACAGCCTGAGAGACAACCAGATGGACAAGATAAGATAAGATAAGACAGCATTTCATTCCAGACGGCAAGTTCCGGAAAACCCAGTTAGATAGACAGCCAAACGGATGAATGGCTGACTTGATGGACAGACGTAAAACAGAGGGGGAGATGGGAAGATTGGCTTCAGTTCTTCTATCCTGCCGGCTTCTCCTCCTCCACGTCTCCCTCTCTCTTTTAAGGACAGGGTGACACACACACCAGCCAGGGTCAACACAGTGGGAAAAACACATGAACAAACAGCTCAGATGAAGACACGCACACACACACACACACACACACACACACAGACAGACAGACAGACAGACAGACAGACACACAGACACACACACACACACACACACAACACACAACACACACAACACACAGAGAGAGTGACTTGAGGACACAGACGCTAAAAAGATACACAAAAGATAGACAATGAAAGAGTGAAAACACCAGGCCTATACAGCCGAGTTGATATGTAATTTTGAGATGTCCCAGGCGGGAAATTAGAAAGAGAGAGGCACACGTCAAATCTCTTACCGTCTGGGAGGTAGGTGATGTCGGTGGTCCGCAGGTGGGGGCTGGGCACAGGCGCCGGACACACATCCTTCCCCAGCGCCGGGATGGCCGGCAGGGTGAACACGATCTCATACCTGTGCTGGGCCTTCAGGAAGCCCACCTGAGAGAGAGAGAGGTAGAGAGAGGTAGAGGCAGAGAGACAGAGACAGAGAGAGAGAGACAGAGAATAAATACTCAGAAAACTTAATGTTTTTGTCTTCCTGCACTTCTACACAAGTGCAGGAAGTACTATAGGAATACTATAATAATACTAACACATTTTTGAACACTTGAACACTGTGTCGAGATGGTCAGAATGAGATGCGAAGATGGAAGAGAGAGAGAGAGCGAGAGAGAGAGAGAGAGAGAGGGATAGAATAGAATGATCAGAGTGGGAGAGAAAAAAAAGATAGGGGGAAGGATGGAGCATCCGTTTCGTTCACGAGTGCATCTCTCTTGACGCTCGATGCTGAAGAAAGACAGATAGACAATTAGGAAGAGAGACAGAAAGAAAGACAGAAAAAATACAAAGAGAGACAGACAGATTGAAAGAATACAAAGAAAGACAGATTGAAAGACTGAAAGAAAGACAGAAAGACAGAAAGACAGAAAGACCAGAAAGAAAGGAAGAAAGAAAGGAAGACAAAGACAGACAGAAAGACAGAGAATACAAAGAAAGAAAACAAACTAATCATTTACAGTACAGAGGCAAATTGGGTTTGAGATGCGGCACATGAAAGGAATCTGATAGCTAACAAAGAAGACGGGATGAAGGAAGGAGAGGTGGAGGGGTGGAGGGGTGGAGCTGCAGCACAGACTCTCTTGGCTGGACTTAAAAAGAAAAAAAACGTTGGCCCCGTGTGACCCCGTCGGCTTAGTGGAGAAAGCACAGCAGGAAGGAGTCGATAAGAGGGAGGATTTATGCATGATGACACGCATGCAGTCCCATGGGTGGGGCCCCCATAAAACCGCACACACAGTCCTCTGCCAATTCATGACCACGCAAAAAATAACGGTAGACACAAAACGGATAGAGTGTGTTTCATAAGAGTTCCTGGAAACTCTTACGAAACCTTCCTGGGGAGGAGCACAGCTTGATGCAATGAGACACAAATGACATTTTAGACCCATCTGTATCCATTGTGTATTCACGGTCTGTTCGTCAAAGAGTTGTCAAGGGCCTTCTATAGCTAACTTTTGTTTTTGAAGCATTGAGAGAAAATGTGAGGGGTAAACGAGTCGAACAAATGTTGCAATTAAACATTCCCAACTAATAACAATGAATGAGAGAGGAGAGAGAGAGAGAAAGAGCGAGAGATGATGAGAGCGAGACAGACACAGAGAGAGAGAACGAGAGAGATGGAAACAGAGAGAAAGAGAGAGAGAGAGAGAGAGAGAGAGAGAGAGAGAGAGAGAGAGATAGAGAGACAGAGGGATAGAGAGACAGAGAGATAGAGAGATAGAGAGAGGTGATTTTTGATGAGACGGTGATAAAGTGGTTCTCAACAGATCCAGCCTCAGGACCCACATGTGTCATTAAAGTCACGACCCAAAAATCAAAAATGTATTTATTAATATTGCAGTAATCAACAATGCCTTCATGTACTGTTAAAAACATTGAGCGAACAAAAAGATGCAAAAGATGGGCTAAACTCAATGAAATAGTAAGCCATTGAAAGATGAATTAACATTGACACATTAGTTGATTCATGAACTTCTTTCTAGAGGTTTGGCATATGCTCTATGACCCACTCAAAATGCCCTCGCGACCCACCAGTTGAGAATCACTGAGATAGATGATTGGAGAGACAGAGCGAGAGTGCACAAGAGAGAGGGAGAGAGACAGAAGCCCCTTTTACACAGCCTGTTCAAGGCGGGAATGTTGCGCTCTTATTCCGCCTCGCCTTTTGCATAACGTACAAACAAGCCGGCAGCGGAGGTAGTAACAAAGCCGAATCGACGTCTGTGTAAAAAAAGGTGAACCGGCAGGATGGGACAGGGTTGTGATGTTTTGATGACGTGTTATGTGTGCGAACCACCACTGGGGGATTTAAAAAGCAGCTAGCAGCAGTTAGCAATATGTTGTGTACGATACAATGCACAGAAACTTTGCTTGCGTTTTGAAGAATGTGCACGGCTAGCAAAAGCACAGCACTCAGTTCACCCGCCTTTGCTATTGTTTCGCTGACCGACGCGTATGCTATACGTCACACTAGACACCGACGCTGTTGTGTTACACGTCACGCCCGTCATGCCTCTTTCGCTTTTTACACTGTTTGGTTCAGTGTAAAAAAGCAAAGCTGGCGTAATGACAGGTCTTCTTTACGGCATTATTGCGGGATCTCTGTGTAAAACAGGGCTAGAGCGAGAGAGAGAGAGAGAGGGAGATGGACAGACCCGGCACCATGCGCTCACACACTGACTTGCACGCATACTGATGACACACCCACGCACTTGCAACACCACTTTGTTCTGACTACAAGAACTCAGCACCCCCCACCCCCTCCCTTCAAAACCCCCTTCTCTTCCTCCTCCTCATCATCAGGGGTTTCCATAGCAACCCTTACCAGACACATGGCGAGATGATTCACTGTGGAATGGCAGAAGTCACTGCCCACTCTGGTGGTCTACCCCATCAAAAGGCCTTTTGAGAACCATGTCAACGTGTCGCGTGTATACACACGCACATGCATGTGCACACACACACACACACACACAGCAATAACTCCACTAACAGATGGATGTCACTCACAAAAAATAAACAAGCATATGCAATAGCACAGAGCAAGACTACAATAAGCTACAAAAAACAGTCTAGGCTAAGACTAAATGTTCATGTGTGTAAATGTGTTCATGTTGGGGGGGCAGGATAGCCTACTGGTATTAGGGTGATTCCCAGCTGACAGGTTCTGGGTTCAGACCCGTCCCTGACCTAACCTGTAGGCATCATTTCACTCACTAATACCTGACGGGTGGCTGTGCCTTTTCTAAAAAAATTACACGCAAATAATACCTCTAGAGAGACTTTAATACCTAGAGACTTTAATAACACATTTCTCGGATCCAATAAGAGCTTCCAACTCAACCTTGCGTCTTTTGGTTGTTGTGAAACAGTATAGACATGAGGGGGGCCTAATTGAAAACACTAGAGCCTTCCAGACACCGTGCACTCTGTCCTCATCGAGAACAGCCGTGGCATCGGTAATCAATGCTCACAGACACTCCCAATGGTTTTTGCGGAAGAAATGCTTTACTTGCCGCTGAAAGCGTTGGTATGAGCCAATGAGTGGGTGGATGAAGTGATTGGACGTATTTCATGGAATGGACGACCAAATTAAATTATGGGTGAGAGAGAGACAGAGAGACAGAGAGAGAGAGAGACAGAGAAGAAAGATCAGAGAACTGAACTTTTTTGTCCCTTTTTTTTACATTTGATTTGGTTTGGGGGACGCACTGACTAGTGTATTCATGCACTGGGGACCGTGGTCCTCCTTGGGTCTAGATTGTTTTAGGGACACTTTGAGTCGTGACTCAGCTCAGACTTAAACACTTACGAGCGTTACACTTGGGAGTTATTGATCAAGTTTGGACTCGGATGTTGGAATCAATCACTTAAACGGTGGTGGCGAGATTCATTTTGATTGTGGTCATTTCCCTTTGGCCATTGTATAATAATAATCTTAGATCACAACTTCACATTACATAACACATTTTGAGCTCATATCTCTATGCAGTCTCACGTATTAGGCCTACCGCCATAAAACTATTTTCCCCCAATATTTGCTTGACGTACAACTAAAAAAAGAAAGGTAATGGTCCGTGCCAATTGTAAAAAGATAAAGTAAAAAAGTAAAGAAGAGTCAAGTAAGTGTCTCTTTACGGCTCTGTGAGCTATAATGTTGGTGATCTGTACCTTGACCAGGAAATTTCCGTCGGTCTCCGGGGTCACCATGACAACCGAGTCGTGCAGCTTCTCCTCAAAGTGAACGTGGGAGGGGGTGGCAGCGGTGGGGCCTGCGGACGGCTCCTCCGAGAAGCGCACCCCGCCGGTCTTCACGGTGCCTGGGAAGGAGCAGAGTCAAGTCATCTTCATGACTTCGTATCTTCGTTTTATCATATTTAAAAAAAATACAACATTGCATACTTTTCTCTTGATGGCACATTTTTGTGGCACGGTATTCACATTGTGCATGGGTTTTATTAAGTGGTATCTGAGACCATAATGGATATGCCAAGCATGCCAAGCATCATGCCAAGCAAATATGGAAATATGATGACATGATTCAGACGTATGAAATGACGGACGTCCGTTGGAAGGGAAGAGGTGTTGGTGGAGATTGTCAGGAATTATTCTTGACACTTTTTATCTGTTATCATTTGAGACAAACGATCCGATCAAAAAACAACATGCCAGATGTTAGGAATTAACACTGTATATGTTGATAACTACAATTTTTTCATGGCCATCACACTTTCACTAAGGTCGATATTACGTTCCTAGCGCCTGTATGTCGTTATCTGCGGAATTTATGAGCCGAAATATTGTGTATAAAAAAATAATAAAATATATGATCTCCCTTTTTAGCTAACTGAAATCAATATAGTTTTTATTGTGTTCTTTTATAACAGTGAGACTGCTGACAATGTATGAAGTTTATTACTCTCCGCAGGCTCTGGAACATTCCCCAGTGGGTGAGAAGAACAGAAAAGTTAATAACACCGTCTCCCTCAAAACATATAATCCCTCTTAAGATGACAAGTTATTTGTCAACGTTCGTACTGTAACGTTTTTCTTCCCCCTGGTAGTTCTCAGAGCTTTATGAAAACAAAATGAAATGTCCATTCCAATTCTTCTTCTATTCTTTACTACTCATTGATTTCACTGTTCTTCTACCCTTCCTGCCCTAATGAAAACAACTTTTCTTACTAATCTTACTAATGTTTTCCCAGGAAGCAGTTGCGTTAGTTACATTAAGCCCAGGTCTTTAATAATCACAGTTAATGGTGTGTGTGTGTGTGTGTGTGTGTGTGTGTGTGTGTTTGCGTGTGTGCGTGCATGTGTGTCTGTGTGCACGTGTGTGTGTGTGTGTGTGTGTGTGTGTGTGTGAGTTATATAACTATTTTTCCACTAACATGGTTATT
>OMNO01043326.1:0-15341 GCA_900303215.1 Trachyrincus scabrus
TTTAGCTTTGAACACCTACATGTTTTCGCCATAGGCAATGCATATGCTTCTACTGCTTCTAATAATTCTGCTTTTACTATTTTTACTATTTACTAGTAAATATTGCCGGGCATGGCCCGGCAATAGGTGGCCCGGTGGTTGGGGACCCCTGATCTAGGATACCCTAGCCACCCTATCCTTAGTAACTACAGAGGTGCGTAAGCAATACTTCAGACTGCACGAAGCTAGCCCACTTCACATTTTTTACAGGAAATGTACTTTCTAGTTATTATTATTATTATTATTATTCATACATGACTGTCACCAATAGAGGGCCGTATCTGGCTTACTCTACCACTTATTATTACTGATCATATTCATACATGACTGTCACCAATAGAGGGCAGTATCTGGCTTACTCTACACTTATTATTATTAATAATATTCATACATGACTGTCACCAATAGAGGGCAGTATCTGGCTTACTCTACCGTTATTATTATTAATAATATTCATACATGACTGTCACCAATAGAGGGCAGTATCTGGCTTACTCTACAGTTATTATTATTATTATTATTATTATTAATACATGACTGTCACCAATAGAGGGCAGTATCTGGCTTACGCCGTCGTCTTTTTGAAGGAAGAAAAGTGACTTCCACATTTGCGCAGTGTCGTAGAAGAGTCACTACTGCTTTGAGGTAAGACATTAGAGGATACTGCAGTTGGATTAAGTACAATTCAGCCAATGTGTCTTTAAATTGGGTTATGTATTGACCATATATTTCTGCGCGTGTATGGCATGCAAAAAATATAGTTGACCTCCATTTAACATTCATTTTAGGACAAGAATGGCTGAATGTATTCTGACCTTGGCTCATTGAAACGAGCTAGCTAGCTAGCATGATAGCTAGTCTTGGCTTTAACGTTCCCGTCTTTAGGTGTCAGTTATTTTTTTTGTAAGGGTTACTTTTTAACCAACTAATCTATAATGCCACTAACGTGCCAGTAGCACCGATCACAACATTAGTACGATAACGTCACATACATGAGTCAGTGACACGGTCACAGACCCCGGTTCAATCGCATACTGTCATTATAAACCCGGCATGCTTCTTTCTGCCACGCATGTAGCATTTCTATGCCATGCCATGTGTTTGTTGAATTTAAAGTGATCAACTGACTGGTTTTCAATTGTTTTAACCTTTTGTATAGATCACAATGGCAGGTCGCCGTGCAGCCCTGAAAGCCATCGACTGGGTGTCGTTCGCAGAGCGTATCCCCGCAAACCAGAGGGGCATGTTCAACGCGCTGAAGACGCGCAGCGATGCCATCTCTGCCAAGTGAGTTCGTATGCGTCTGAATAAACACCCCCTCGTTTTCAATGGAGAACCACTTACGTTTAACAAGCTAAAGAAAAGTAGCAGCGTTTTCATTTACTTTTTGGACAAAAAAAAGTCAAAGTCAAGTTAATTACTTAACTTGGACAAATAGTCTAGTGAAATTAATTAATTAATTAATTACTAATGAGTTGCATGCATCATCCTTGAATGGACAGAAAGTCATTCAAATGGTAACAGCAAATGTGTTAAAATTGTACTTGCTGACTTCATATTTTAAATTTCTCTACACTACTAGGCTAGCTTCTCTGCCAGAGACACCTGCAGTCATTGACTGGAGCCTCTACAGGACTGCTGTGGCCAAGGCTGGAATGGTGGATGAGTTTGAGAAGAAGGTGATCTTAACTGGAGGGCGGTTATTATTGTCCATTATATATTTGTTTAAACCATGAGGAGATGATTGTGGTAAATACAAGGTGAGTGTGTCATGATGTCTGTCACATGGTAACTCATTACTCATTCATATGATGTCTTCTTTCATTCCAACAGTTCAAGGCTCTGCAGATCCCTGAGGCTGTTGACACCCAGACCAGTGTCATCAATGCACAGGAAGCAGAGTTTGTAAGTATACCCCAAATGAATGTTGCCAGAATGTATAAATGCAGGTCATACCGACACACACTTGTTTAAGTATATGTTTTGTCCTATACGCAAAAATACACCACCTCCCTGCAGCATTAACTCCACATCAGTTCTGTCTCATTAGGTGTGTCTCTGTCACAGTGACTCAGTGTAAACTAATTCCCTGGCGGTTAACCAGACGTTTTGTGAACGACTATTCTAAAAATTAAAAAAATGCCTAGAAATCAGTCAAAATTGAGCACATTACAATCTTAAGAGGCCAAACATGTTCAAAAAAACGTGTTTTTATAAGAGCTATTTGAAATGCTTAATGTAATGCTTTTATAACGAAATACAATTTTAAATGAGGCTGAAAAGTGTGACCATTTTGCGAAGTGCATTAGGCCTATTGCAGTCGGCTCATGTAGAGAATGTGTTCCGCATCGCACCAGTTGAACTGTTGGGTAGGGGGCAAAACAGTTAGGAGTTGTCGAGCTTTGGAAGTTTAAATCGAAATAATCCAACAAAAACCTTCGTCTGTCAAGACGTCATTAATTTTAACAATCCGCTTACTGAGTGAGCAAGCCGTTCTCGTGAGCAGCCGTTCGCTCAAACTCAGTGGGCCTGAAGAAAGTAAAGACATAAGTAAATATAATCCGGCAGATCATAGTTTCTTGACATTTCAACGATGCGCCTCCGGAGCGACTAGAACAGCTGAGCACCGCCAGCTGAGCACCGCCATGCAGAGTTCAATCCCTCAGCGGGAGCACAAGCTCATTCATACAGCCAGTTTTTTTCTATATCTAATTAAAACAGGTAGGCCTATTTAAATGGAGTCATGAAAAAAAAAAACTGATTGCGAACGGCAGTGCACCTAACATTACTGCAGTTACTGACTGGGGTGAAGAGCGCTGTTTAGAATTGTGAACCAGATTAAATTAAATTATTAAATGAATGATGAGATGTTTTGGGAAACTACACGTTGTTTAACATAGGTTAATTAGGCCTATTAAAGGGTCTAAAAAGCAGGGTCTAAAAGGGTCTTAAATTAATGTTTTGCTATTAAATTTGAAAAATAGTTGACATGACTAAAACCTAAAACATTGGATCAAACATGACAGCCTAATGTTCCTTCTATTTGGGCGTGAGGTTCATGTAATTTCCTGCATGCCAGTCTATAGTGCAAAGCTGGTACTGTTTCTAATGATTTTACACCGCTCTAGTCTAGAGTTGTATAGCTGCAGAAGCTATAGTGAAGTGGTTGTCATTGGTCAAGGACTGGATTACTGCATTCTCTGTTAATGGGTGTTTCAAAATCCATTCACAAGGTTTAGTTTCTTTATGGTTGCCCATTTAGCCTCCTGTGAAACGATAAGCTGTATATTTATTTCTTAACAGAACAAAAATGCCTCGTCCTACATTGAAGAATCCAAGGGCCGCATTGCTCAATATGAGGCACAGGTAAGATTGTAAATAGTACCCATGAATTCCTCCTTGACATTTCTAATATCTAAAAATGTGAATACCCACTTGACTACCAATAATCAACAGTGTATGAATGTTTCCATATACTTGCTTTTTTTCCCCTCAGCTGGCCAAGTTTAAGAACATGATTCCCTTCGACCAAATGACTGTTGAGGAACTCAATGATACTTTCCCGGAGACCAAGCTGGACAAGGTCAAGCACCCCTACTGGCCAAACAAGCCCATTGCTGACCTGTAATCATACCCACCCGAAACCTGACTCAAAATAAATATGTATTTTAAATGGATGGTGCGCTGTCTTTTCTTTTCTTTACGTCTCTATGACGGGAATAGCTGATTCGCTGCACTGTATGTTTACCTGACCTGGAGATTTTTGTTTGTAATGACCGCTATGCTGTATACATTGTCGACTGCCACCAGGGGCCAGTAATAGACCCACTCTTATTTGAGATGAACGTGCATTTCCGTCACTAGATGGTTACATTTACCATCCAGGTAATCCATGTCGGGTTGTACTACAGGGGTTACAAATGCTAGTGACGCCATGCAAATTGAAGTCAATGCGCAATCAACCAAGAAGAGTCAGGCTGTACAAGAAAATAGTTTTTCGTTACATATTGGTCTTTCATATATATTTTTTATACTTATACTGATTAGCATTACGTTTTAGTTGTTCCGGACTATGTTTGACAGGTTTGCCTTCACTTCTATGTATTTTGACCTTAAATGACTTCTACGTACTGATGTTACGTTACTGATGTTTACACCAGTGGCTGGGGTACCGACAAGACCAGAGCTACACGGGGGACATCATCGACGTGATTTCTACTGATCGGCCTTTTTCTGAATATAGTTCAACAAAACTAAAAACGAATTAGTAGCCCTAGCGTAATATTGTAAGTAGTACCTAGAGCTATATAGAACTGACAGTAAATGCATTTTGGAAATACTGTCACGTCTATATAGAGCTAGCAACGTTTTAAAAGGGGTTATGATTTTGACAACCATGGGCTGCATCAGGCGCTGAGCTAAACACACTTCACTTCCCAATGTGAGTATCCTAATCACATTTACCTTTCTCAAATATAGAAAATAAAAATATATCACAATCGGACTACGACTAACCAATCACGGAGCAATGCTTTGTCGTCCAATCAACATTGGACAATAGTTGGATTTCCATGAAGGTAGGCGGGGTTATCCCTGGCTGCGGTCGCATCTTTGTATTGCTATTGGTTGGATGTACGCGGTGTGGGCGTCCTGATTGGACAGCGGTCTTACTGCCCTTCGTCAAAGATGATTTCCGCCTAGCTGTTGTTTGACATTAACGATTGACGGGAGTACCCCAGTTTAGGTAAGGTTAAACAGCTTTTAAATCTTCTATTTCTCCAACAACCCACCCGATGTCACTACTTAGAGACGTGTGACTTTGGGTTAGCCAATGTGGTGAATGTCATGTGTTTTCTTTTCATTATGGAGTAACCGGTGCGAAGAAAATTGAAATAAGTATATGCAGTTTACATTGCCACGGACTGTCGTTGTGGAGGTCAACGCGAAGACACAACACCCGAACTATGTGTTTGAATGGTTATGTGTTGCATTATTTCAACCTCTGCGACGGCCGTGACAATGAATACAGTAAACCGTTATTAGCTATTAGCTGACGTTACCTAGTCATTAGCATCACCTAATAGCTGTAATATAGGCGCTAACGATAACCACGCTGATGTCCGGCTTTTAGCTCAATGTAAAGGTGTTGTTTTCCAGTGACCCAACGTTTCCCCACCTTAAAACGCCTACTGCCATAGAAATGTGACGCATTTGAACCGGTACGTTTCTCCCTATAGTTAAGCTTAAAATGTGTAGACAGCGATGTGGTTGTAATCCGTACTGCGTCAAAACAATCTGCTGTCCCCGGCGCGAAGTGTCCCGGACGCAGAGAGCATTCAATGAAACTCTCCACGCCGCTCTTAGAACAACACAGTGATGTATTAAGGGTCTGTAGTGCAACACCCGAGATGGTGCAAATTATGCTAAACTATTTCGGCTGTAGAAATATGAGCTGATGTCGTCCCCAAGTAGTCATTAGTGACGTGGGTATTACCCTACACCACTACCCTACCGTAGACACTGACAACCGTGAATATGATTCTTTTGCGTGTGTGTGCGTGTGTGTGTGTGTGTGTGTGTGTGTGTGTGTGTGTGTGTGTGTGTGTGTGTGTGTGTGTGGAGTGTCTCATTTGTGGGAATATCTTTTAATGTTAATGATTTTGATGTTTTGTTTCTTCAACATACATTTCAACTAGCAACGGTGCAATATTTGTTATCTCAAGTAATTTGCATGCAGCTGCAACACGACACATCCTAATTTGTTTGCTAAATATGCATGGTACAGTGAAAGCATACATCTTGCACGGACAGTTGTCTTAACAGTAGGCATCTTTGAAGTCTTGGGTGTTCTTGTGGGTATGGTTGCCCCAACTGAAAACAGGCCCGTCTGTGAGGCCGAGGGCCTGGACTGGGGCTATCAACACTAGCGGCATTGTGTATTGAGAACAATGGGAATCAGCCTGCATTGAGGGACACACTGGGAGTAGGGTATGGGTAAGGGGGTTAAACCCTGGCAGGAGTGTGGCTCCCAGCTCAGCACACAGAGAAAGCTGGCTGGCTGCTTTTGTTGTAACCATGTCATTAACATGTGTAATACTGCATAGAGAGTAGCATACATACTGAAGCAAATTGTAGCATGGCAAGAGGTTAGTAGTGCCTAATGTGACCATCAAATGGTAGAAGGGCAAATTGCAATGTGCCATTCAAACTTTGTCATTTGTGACACATGGGTAGATGCACAGTGTTGGTTGCAGAATAACCTGACTGTCATTCAAAATAGCGTGATCACGCACTCATGAGTCAAGTAATATGTAATATCTTCACCCAGGGGGCTAATGTTACCTTTGGAGGAAGAAGATCATAAATCATCAGTTAATTTGCCCTATTAAACAACTGATATTGAATTACTGTTGAATAAGCCAAATTTAGGCTCACTAAATATTTGGAAAAAATAGGTAAACATGAGTAGGCAAACGCCCAAGTGGATAATTCACATTCAAATGAACCTACATTTTACCATGAGAGTGGGAGGGTTAGTTGTGTTCAGAACAGAACATCTTCATAACACATCTTGTCACCTACTTTTAGAATAGCATTACTAGCACTACCATTGGCCTAGCCAAGACACATTGTCATTGAAGCCCTATAGTAGCATCCCGTTGTTTGAGAGACAGGCTCGTTGCTCATAATATGACACTCCCAGCCCTTCACTGATTTAATTTCAACCAGCCAATAGCATGTCTGCCGTTAGGAGATGATGTCATATGTCAGGGTTAGACATAGACAATAGATATTACATTTATATGCCCTGTAGACACTGAGAACAATATGAAAACACTCTCGGTTGCCTAGCTCAGTGAGCCAAAACCAAACGTGGCTAATGGGCCATTTTTTCAGTAGTTTGTAAGAAAATGTTTTTGATCTCTTAATGATGTTGTCAGTGGTTGTACATTCTATACAGTTATGCACATTAATCTAGTTAAAAACAGGATTGCATCAAATGAACTGCTGATGATTGGGTGATTGGGTTAGGCTACATCTCACCCACTTTGGATGTCCTACAGATGATCTTTGGCTTTCGTTTAAATACAGCCATTGCAATAGAGTTAGTGTTGCCATTGACATTATAATATCAATACAAAAATAATATATTGCATAGCCTGACTTAATCAGTATTCCATAGTAGTGTCACAAGCCACAAACACTCATACATAGCAACATAATTATTAGAATTATAACAAGCATTGCTATCAGATTAAAACATATTGTTACTATCTGGTAAATATGCCTTGCGGCTGTTGTTAAACTTCGACAAGCTTTGTATCCTGTAAGAACAAGTTAGATGCCTGTGGGTCTGGCTGGGGAAACTCGATGTAGCCTAACCTCCTGCTTCAGCAAGATAAAATGGTCTAGCTGTTTTCTTTCATGAATGTGTCCCAAGTTTGCTCATGCCTGAATTCGTTTGCATTTGTATTCTGCAGTGCTGGATGTACTGATTCTAGTATTGTATGTTAGGTCGATAATACAAGGCAAAAACATTACCTTCAGAGATACCCATTTCATATATCTGATACCATATCAAGTAAGGCAATGTGCAATGCATTATAAATTACCTTACTGCAGTATTATGATAATATAGAAGTATTTATATTTCTTTTTCTTTTTTTAATTAGGCTATTTGTACTTTATTTGTAATAAAACTTACTGGTCACTTTAAGAGACTGACTGACCACACTCATCAGGTGTGCTCAATACAAGTAATTGGCTAGATCCATGACTAATTTAATTATTTTATAAACAACCACATAGCTATCTTCTGTGTTTCAATGTGAGATTAAAAAAAAAAAAACTTCCTGGGACAAATACCAGTGTGGTTGGCCTCCGCAGTTAAGTCTATTAATGTGAGACATAATCATATGCTCTGTATTACATCCTCAAACTGTCCACATGGTTCAGCTTTGTGTTCCAGTCTTCCAGTGTTTTAACTTGCCTTAGAAAAGCAACCAGCTACACAGACCACCAGCCCAAAGCCAGCAGTGGCTTCTTTGGGCTGTTTCTGCTCTGCTTGTGCACATGCTCGTCGGGTGAGCGTTCGTGTATTTTCTGCACATGCATTTTGACTACGTTAACATTGTAGGGTTTGTATTGTCTTTCAGTGGCCGTTGATGGACCATCCGTATGAAGAGGCGAGGTCAGAATGGGACAGCGCGCCTCGGAACCAGAGGTCCAAGGAGACGCCTCCGAGGTTACCATGCCGAGACAACACACACACATACATACGCACACACACATACACATATACACACACACATTTCCAGAGTACATCTCACAATCGTTAGTGAGAACTCTGCCCATTACTATCAATTATTCATTCCATTCCATTGATTGCTGTGTGCTCTCACCATATGCCAGTCCATCACCACTAGACTCCAGTCCTAACTATTATATCCAGCCCCTCCCACAGATCAATAGCTACTGATAAGAGACTGCTTCAGCTGCCAGCTACAACAACACTAAAACACAACAATTGGCCTCACCCTAAGAAAACTGTCGTACACACACACACACACACACACACACACACACACACACACACTGGCCTCATATTCTTTATTTAAGCACAGCAAACAAGCTTATCGTGGCTACATGATCTTTATACTCATTACACAACTGTGAGAGAGTACATTTTTGCTTGATGGGAAAGAGGTGTTCTTGGAGTCTGGCCTGGATTGATAAAGATTTCCTTAATCACAATAAGTTAATCATCTATATTCTACTCTAAACAAAACATGTCGTACACTATAGTCTTCTGTAAGAAGAAAATGGCAGAATTTTGAAGCTCTAAATTTTTGACTGTAAATAAATGAACAGAGCTATTCCACACATTAAAATGCCAGACTAAAAATGTAGTATACAATAATATGACATGAACAAACTATACAGAATTGCTGTTATTTTAGTTATGACAATTTCAGAGCCAACTCAGATCAGTGTCTGGCTGTGTGTCTAAGAGCTATACAAATAAACGCTTGACTTTGATAACAATACACTGATTCTTCTTCCTCTTGTTCCACTTCTATTGCACACATGCACATCCCTTTACTTCTGGTTCATACCACAGCATTGTTAAATACTTGATTCTGATAACATTCCAAGCGTGTGCATTATTTTTCAATAACGGGACACCTCTGACTTTTAAGAGTTTCAAATTAATGTGCTACAAATCCAGAATTAACAACAGTCAAATACAACTATTGACCACATGTTTCCATGACAATGTGAAAACAATATGCTCGAAAGAATATTTGAATTTCAGCTGATTAAGCCTCTAAGAAGCCAATAGAATTATAGATGACGGTAACTAATATGTAATCATTGTTGGTAACTTTGTCGGTGGTAAGCAACCTCTGCTTCGCCTCGGCCACATCACCAGCCCCGTCATACATTATTTTGCAATAACGGGACACCCGTCTTCGTTTATTCCGTACTTATTGTACTCTGTGCTTTCCAGCTCTCTCGTCATCTCTTATATTCCTTTCACACACAACTGATATGGATGCTGTGCTGAAGTACCCCGCATAAAATACATGGTCACACTTCACCTCAGCCTCCACTCTTATCTGTTGGATCAACGGGCAAACATTCCTGCCTCCAGGGCAAATCCCTTAATCCCACATTCCATAACACCTCATTAAATCCATAGCCCTCCAAGATCATGCTCACACAGGCAGTTTGTCTCTTCACCACGCGATAGCTAGCCACCCAGCTAGCGAGCTAGAAAACGGCAGCATCCCAGCTCCTTGTAGTGACATAGGCCTCACTGTTATATCGATACCGTTGCCCCACAAGAATTTCCAATGACGTTTCCTTGTGTCTCTGTGTTCCAGCAGGCCGGGTTCAATAATATTAAGACGTTTGTGGAGGAGGAGCTACAGACAAGCATGGTGGGCTTCTTTCTATAGATCTTTCTATTAGGCCTGAGTCAGCACCATAAAAAATCCAAAAGGAGAACTGAATGATTGTGGTTTTCTATCAGCTTCCTCTGATTGTCCTTGGTTCAACGGCTTTCTCCATGACCTAACTTCCTCTTTCTGTCAGATGGTGGGGATGGTCATTGGCGCAGGTATCGTCGTGGTCCTCATCGCCATCCTCATCTTCTTCATCTTACGGAGGATCCAGCTTCGAAGTAAGTCATAGGATAGATCCGGGAAAAACAAAGAGTTACATTTGAATAAAGATGTATTTAATTTGTTTGGTCATCTAATATTTCTCTTGTTTTTAAATCTTGAATTTACACCTGCTCTGATTTTCAGACTTGGAAGCCCAGGAAGTGCCCAAGTACCGCTTCCGCAAGAGGGACAAAGTCATGTTCTATGGGCGAAAGATCATGCGCAAGGTGTGTGTTAGATGTGGTGCATGTGACTGGAAAAAAGAGACTTGAATGTCTCGGGCTTTTAGACTGGTAGCACTGTCTGTGGGCTGTATTGTTCCTTCATCCGTTAACAGACAGCGATGCCGTACAGAGGCTACGACGTGGAACCAAACTTCCATCAACTAAACTTTTCAACTTGCCTTCAAACTAGTTAATAGCTAGCTAGTGAAATTAATACCAAACTTACAGCTAGAGATATGTAGGTATGAACTAACTAGGCTTTGTCCGTAAACGGGCATTGTGTTGGGACCGCCCTCCCAGAGCGGTCACATGATCACCTGAGTGGTTAAATAGTGAGTGAATGACCAACCAACATTATCATCTAAAGAGGCTGTCACTGCATCTCTCCCTCTAGGTGTCCCAGTCAACCTCTTCCCTGGTTGGCACGTCGTCCTCCTCTCGCCCGCGCCTGAAAAAGAAGCAGAAGATGCTTAACATTGCCAAAAAGTACCCTGGCACACCAGCCGATGCATTTCCTCTCAACATATACATCAGTGGGTTTTCCTTAACTCATACTTGTTCTCACTCCATGTCTCTGCAGGTTTTTGAGCTTTAAGAAGGAGGTGCCCACTCTGCAGGCCAAGGAGCCCCCTCCCTCAGTGCTGGAGGCCGACCTCACGGAGTTTGACGTGGCCAACTCCCACTTGCCATCGGAGGTGCTCTACATGCTCAAAAACGTCCGGTAGGTTGGCAATACAAGACGCGGCTTGTTGCATAGCAGAACGGAACAGAACATATTATATGATTTATGATTTGATGATATGATTCTTCTGTTCGAGCAAAGCATGGCCTGATTTGTCCATGTCGAGCATAAATCAATAAAAGGGTAGATAGGATGTATTGCTTACCCTAAGTGCTTATCCTAGGTTGTCCAAAAATATGTTGAAGCAAGTCACAGAGCAGTCATTTTGTTTTGTTCAGCAGAAATCTTACTTGCGATTAAGACAATCTATTTCAATCATTGTAAAAAAGAAAAGAAAAAACAGCAACAGTGAGGCGGCTTCCCTAATGGAAAAGTATTTGGAACGAGTTGTCTTCTGTAATTGAACAGTCAATGTAAATATCGATTCTATTCTGCTGACCAAAGCAAAAAGCTTGTTTTGATGATTTAGTTTTTTTTTATTTTCACTGTTTTTCCATCCGTCCATCCACCTCCCTTATCTGTCTGCAGTGTGCTGGGTCACTTTGAGAAGCCCCTGTTCCTGGAGCTGTGTAAGCACATGGTGTTCCTGCAGTTCCAGCAGGGAGAGCATGTGTTCAGACCGGGCCAGCCGGACAACAGCATCTACGTCGTCCAGGATGGGAAACTGGAACTGTGCCTTACTGGAATGGTAATCAGTGATGTTGAACATAGCTTAGCAATAGTAGCAGTAATGCCAAACAACTGTTACACACCACTACCAGTTTTTCTATGTATACCTGAGTGTTTGAAATGTAAAACTACGTAAATGAAGTCACTAACATGTGTGCCATTATACATATATAATACGTATATATGCCTTAAAACTGTATTGTTGTATCTGTATTTGTATCTGTTGATTCTTGCCCTGCAAAGGACCTTTTTCATGTGTGAGATTTTGAGGTCCTGATATAAATAAAAAAACGCAAGACTTGTATATTTGTGTCTCTCAGGATGGCAAGGAGCATGTGGTGAAGGAGGTTTACCCAGGAGACAGCGTCCACAGCCTTCTTAGCATCCTGGACGTCATCACGGTAATACGCACTCACACACATACGAGATACACACATGATAGTCTCACTGGTGTGTGTATTGTTCTTGGTAATGATCACATTGTGTGTTGTTGTTGGTCTGCAGGGCCACCAGAAGCCCTACAGGTCGGTGTCGGCAAGGGCGGCCGAGGTCTCCACCGTGCTCAGACTGCCCGTTGAGGCCTTCCTCTCCATATTCGAGAAGTACCCGGAGAGTTTAGTGCGAGTCGTGCAGGTACGTGCCTATGACAAATAATATACTAAAAATAACGAAAACATTCAAGGCACTGTGTCAAGTGGAATATTTGCAGCATTGTTTGTGTTTCATCAGATCATCATGG
Organism: Trachyrincus scabrus; assembly: GCA_900303215.1. Taxonomy (NCBI): domain Eukaryota; kingdom Metazoa; phylum Chordata; class Actinopteri; order Gadiformes; family Macrouridae; genus Trachyrincus; species Trachyrincus scabrus. The sequence continues at coordinate 12,523 of OMNO01043326.1, forward strand.
TTAGACTCCAAAGAGTAACAGTGCTGGCTCTGCACAACTACCTGGGGCTTACCAACGAGCTGTTCAGCCATGTGAGTTCATTGTTGGCTGACACACACACACACACACACACACACACACACACACACATAATGGTGCAATTTCATTTTATTCCGTATTTTATTTAGTCCATAGCTACATTGAATATTTTATATCTTTACATTGACTTTGACTAAATATGTTCTAAATATGTTCCATTTTTTATGTGTAGAAGAAAGTGCTTCAACATATGTATTCTTATAATTGTATCTGAAGTTCATTCAAATTGTGTATGTTGGATCACGCAATTGTTTGTGTGTCATTCTATTGGTCCCTTTTTGTTTAAACCTAAACTTACCATGATCTCCTAAGCTATATTTCTGGTGGTCTGACCTAACCTCTGACCTAACGTTGTCCGCGATGCAGGAAATGCAGGTCTTGCGCCTGCCGCCCGTGCCCCGGACCAGCCCCATCCGCCACGGCAAGCGCTTCGGCAGCCTGACCGTAGCAGAGGAGCACCGAGAGGCGGCCGTCAAGGGCGAAGGTGGGCAACATGCACCATGCATGCACTGGATATACTGTATATAGACTTTAGCACTGCTGTATGTATGTATCTACAGTGTATGTAGAGGACTGTAAACGTTATCAACTTGTGGACCTTTATTTTGTCGTTTGTTTGTTTGTTTGTTTGTGTGTGTAGCTGGGGAACAAGGCAAGGATGGAACAACACCGCCAACACTCAGCAGAACCATCTCCATGCCGGTGGACATCGCTGGTGAGACTATTATTTACAAGTTGTCCCAAATCATTGACATTAGTCGTATGCGTTGGTCGCAGACTCACACGACATCACATGATGTGCGTGTGTATTGTTCTATGAAACGGGGGAGACATGCCCTTTGCTCTCCTCATAGTCGTGTTCTATCACCAACCTCAATTAGCTCGAACGCCAATGCCGACAACATTGCCAGAGGTGACGTTGCGTCCGTTGAGCCATTTGATCTGTGTCCATGCAGGGATGCAGAAAGGCCTGCGTTCTGACTTTGACATGGCCTACGAGAGGGGGCGCATCTCTGTGTCGGCGGATGAAGGCAACACCCCGCCCACCAAGGTCGGCTCCCCATGCAAACGTGAACATGCACACTGGCACTTACAAGAGGACTTTTACACTTTCTGGATGTTTGACGCATGTCTAGTTTGACTTGATTTGATTAGAACGAAACAGAAATGTCATGTTTTTTTTGCTTTTGATGCGAGGTGAATTAAACAAGATGCTTCTACACGATAACCAAGAACACATTTATTAAGGTTCATAGATTTCACCAGCAGGATAAATAAAAAATATAGATTCATGAAACAATCATGCATCCAATCATACCATCCAAATGAATGCTGTTTTGATGACGGACAGCGAAACATTTTTGATTGGCCTGTGGTATCCCTGTGGTGTCCCAGGACCCGAGGGAGAAGAGGGTCACGGTGGACGAGGTCCCGTCTGGGGTCTACCTGTACCCAGAGGAGGAGGTGGGGGTGGACAGCATCTTCTCCCCCTGCCCCAGCAGACCCAGTGCCACCCTGTTTGAGGAGGCACAGAAAGAGATCCTCAAACTCATGAAGATTGAGGTCAGGCATTTCTTTGTATTTTTAAATAGAATTTCATCTCTTGTTGAAATGTATATAACCACATACAGGCTGGGCAGAAAAAGACGCATACAGTTTGTAATTTTAGTTTGTTTTGTTTTTTAATTATTGCTCTCATGTCTCTTCTTGTCTCTGAATTGACTCCACGTGCTGTTAGAAAACCAGTTTGACTTGACTTTTATGTCCTTTTTCCTGTCATTCAGGACCCTGCCTTGTTGAACGGGAGAGTGACGTTTCACCACGCTAAAGCCGGGGCTGTCCTAGCCAGACAAGGAGACCAGGTAAACCACTTTTCATACAGTCAACAAACCTTCATATGTCAAACACTGCTGTTATGCTATTGTTGTTTCCCAATTTGTTCGCTTACTGTCACTTGCCACATGACCAGAAACAACAATTGCAATACCTTGTTTCATCAGAGATGTAACTATCCCAGCAGTTGGTATTTGTGTTTGTTTACACATGAATGCACACATAAAAACACTCCTGCTACTTCCCTTTTAAAGCTAGCAAGTTGCACCACAGCAACAACCTCATAGTGTGTCTTAACTCTCAACTTAACAGTTGATTACTGGCGGCCATCAAGCTGCTGTTTCCCTGTCTCCTGTGGGCTTTGCACACCCAAATGAGTTTTTATTTAACCTTTTTGTAGGAGGTATGTTCTCTGTTAATATACTAATAAGATATATGTGTCACCAGATATTCTCCCCATTGGAAGTCAGTGGATCAGTGACTGCTATGCCAAAGTAGTGGAGGTATCGTCCAAATGGCGATTCACCTTCTTTTGTGTTAAATGTAGGGATGCAAACAAATAACCTTTCGGCAAATGTCGCTTTTTTGACCTCAATTTGGGTGAGTTATGTGAATCGTCTAGATCCGAAGAGTTTTTTCTCTTTGGTTTAGGTGTGACGACAGCGAGAAGCGACTTTTAGGTCAAATACAACAAAGAGGTTAGCGTAGATGCTGCTATAGCATCGGTTTTATCTGAACTGGAGAGTATTTCTTCATTTAAAAGACGAGCAAATAACGGCACTGAAGGCTTTTCTCGATGGAAAAGATATTTCCTATTTGTCGCTCTACTACGTCATATGGTTCACTGATCTGATTGGTTGAAGTTAGCCCGTGATAGACGGCGACAGACAGATGGTTCATCCAATCAC
>OMNO01043326.1:15361-25683 GCA_900303215.1 Trachyrincus scabrus
CGTCTAGATCCGAAGAGTTTTTTCTCTTTGGTTTAGGTGTGACGACAGCGAGAAGCGACTTTTAGGTCAAATACAACAAAGAGGTTAGCGTAGATGCTGCTATAGCATCGGTTTTATCTGAACTGGAGAGTATTTCTTCATTGAAAGAAGAGCAAAGAACAGCACTAAAGGCTTTTCTCGATGGAAAATATGTTTTTGCTCTACTACGTCATATGGTTCATTGATCTGATTGGTTGAAGCTAGCCCGTGATAGACAGACACACACCAATCACCTGCCATGTATTTTTTGAAAGTTCCAGCCCTTTTCCAAAAAGTTTCAAAGGACGACTTCCCAGATGGTTCTGTGTAACAAACCATCTGGCGCGTCAGGCTAGGCCCTGTAGGCAGGGCTGGAAATTAAGCTCGCCGGCGAGTAGTTTACATTTCAGAGTCTAATTTCAGGGCCACTCGTCCCTCAGGCGAGTGCAGTAAGTAACTAAGAGCGAGTGAAACTTTTTTTGAGCTGCACTTTAAGGGAGTCTATTATGTAGAAATATGACGTGACTGATGATAATCAGTCAACCTTAAAAAAGATTGTGCTGGTCATATACAGAGCATAGATGCATTACAGATACACAAACAATCAGTTAGCACGACTCTGACTCAGTCAGTCTGATGCACGAGGCAGAGCTATACTCGTTTCTACAAGTGCAACAAAAATATGGGTTATGTATTGCTCTCTCTCAGTTCTGTCTTAGCTACTCTTCCACTAATTCGCTTGTAATTCGTTAGCTTTATCGCTAGGCTAATATATGGCTATGAATAGGCTGACGAATGAAAGATAATTTGTTATCAGCTTGTAAGTTATGGATTTAAAAACTTGATAACCCTGTTGATTGGTCATCCCAAGGGAAAACCGAAATGTTATTGTTCTGTTCCTCTTCTTGTCATCTTGCCCGTGAGCTTGGATCAATTTTACATTTTTTCCCCAGCAGAAGGCTGGGCTGGCAGCCTTCTGCTAGGGATGTATTGATCTTGTGATCCCAGACACAGTCCCCTCTCAACAGAGGAGAGGATACACAACTGTCACAGCACGGCTGTGGTTTGTTGTGTGTTCTTTAATATAAAGTAAAGTTACGTTAAAAATGGGATCAGGTCATTATAGTAAGGCTCAGCAATAATAAGGAATTAATACACTTTACGCAAACTAAAATGAACAAAACTCTGCTTAAAGAGTCCATGTCACTTTAAAAGATTATTTATTTTCACCTCTCTGATGAGTAATGAGACTAAATACTTGTTGTTTTTTATTCTGCGTTATCACTGGGGTTAGGTAATATAAACTCATCAAATACAATAAATTGATTAAAATACAGCTACTCACAGATTCACTTGGAACAAATGAATAGAAAACATTTGTTTATAAATTACTATCCTTGTGTATAACTATGAATAGAGTTAGGAACAGGGCAATAGAAGACACCCGTTAGCTCTCTTTTTTCACCCTACATGTGTTAGCATGGTGCACTTCTAAATGTAAATTGTATGAAATAAACCAAACCAAGGATCAAAACAACTTCCATAATGACATTGTTGCTAGCCTTGACCCACACATGTTTCTCCCAGCTACATGGGATGGAAGGAATGAATGAGCTCTGGCCTCTTTGTCTCTCAATAGTCGTTGTCTGTGTGAGCGTACGGTCACACAGTCCCCCCCACGGCCTTCTCACAGCCCTAGCCCTGTTAAGATTTCTGAAAAGCCCTGGGAACCCCGAAAGGCAGTTTAATGGTAACCCACTTCCTCTTTCCACTCTCCTAGGACGTGAGCTTACATTTCGTCCTGTCGGGCTGCCTGCACGCCTACCAGCGGATGATAGACAAGCAGGAGGCAGTGTGTCTATTTGTGACCCAGCCAGGGGAGATGGTGGGCCAGTTTGCCGTGCTTACCGGGGAGCCCCTCATTTTCACCATCAAGGCCATGCGCGACTGCACCTTCCTCAAGATCTCCAAGTCGGACTTCTACGAGTGAGAGAACACACAAGCACAAGCATGGCTTTATGTTCCGATGAAACAGAGATGGATGTGTGCTTTACACATCTGCTTTAACTGTAAATGGTGTGACCATTTCTCCAATGTGTCCCTCATAAATACATTAAGCTTTCAACATTACATCATAACGACACTACACTTCCATTGCATAGTGCTGTTTCATTTGTTAAAGTGCTGTCTGATGCCCCCTGCAGGATCATGAGGGAACAGCCCAGCGTGGTGCTGAGTGCAGCCCACACTGTGGCCGTCCGCATGTCTGCTTTTGTCAGGCAGATGGACTTTGCCATTGACTGGATGGCAGTTGAGGCTGGCAGGGCCCTCTACAGGTAATCTAATGTGCACTTTGATAGATGTGGATGTAATTATTTAAATGGTTTGGGAAATATAGTAGCATTAGTGCTGACCTGGGTTTTGGCTAATGTTAGATACATTAACGTAGATACATGTACCTACGATGTATCTACGGTGTTAATGTAGCTACAATGTAGATACATTAACGACCGCCATTCAAATTAAATAGTTTGGCTCCTATTTAAAATACTCTTTTTTTTCAACTGCTACTCGTCTACAGGCAGGATGACCAGTCGGACTCCACCTACATCGTTCTGAATGGCCGCCTGCGTTCGGTCATCCGCAAGGCAAACGGCAAGAAGGAGCTGGTGGGGGAGTATGGTAGAGGAGACCTCATAGGAGTGGTGAGAACCAGACCAGTTCTTATTCAGGCCTCCATTTTATATTCCAGTGCCATGAGTGCCATGCCCAGGTTTTGACTTTATTCTTTGATTGAGACATTTATTTGCCAGCTGTGTACAACAGTGCTGTGTGAACTACAACTCAGTGCTCATATGCACCTCCTGGTGGCCAAATGTAGAACAACTACCGGCTTTGTGATCAGTGTGACCAAAAGCCACAGATTTACAGTAACAGCTTAGCTCAGTTTCGACACGTTTTAATGTAGTCATCGGCCAACTACTCAACATGGTCAAGAGTTTTTTCTATTGTAACGGCACATCACCAGTAGGGGTAAAACCGGCCTGTCTGTGTTTCAGGTGGAGGCCTTGACCAGACAGCCCAGAGCCACCACGGTGCACGCCGTCCGCGACACGGAGCTCGTCAAACTGCCCGAGGGAACACTCAACAACATCAAAAGACGATACCCCCAGGTTTGTCACATCCACCCTCCCTAACGTTTCCCTGCATCGCTCCCCCCTGATGTCATGCCGGTGTGACAGGCACTGAGGCTCACTGTCTCTGTCCCCTGACAGGTTGTGACCAGGTTGATCCACCTGCTGGGCCAGAAGATCCTGGGGAACCTGCAGCACGGCCGGGGGCCGTTCTCGGGTGAGATGACTGGATGACGTTGAGTGTAGTGAAGTATCGTACTGAATATCAATACTTTTATTGTGTAGTGGTTGAGTGTCGTGAAGTATCGTACTGAATATCAATACTTTTATTGTGTAGTGGTGTCATCTCCACACGATGGAGCTGCTCGTTGATATTCCTTCCTTTCTAAACCATGTTGACAACATGAGGCATAACGTTTATTTTCATTTTGTTATTTTTCAATAAAAAAATTACAACATTCATTACCCTCCCTTACCCCACCCACATATATACATACAAACTGAAAGAAATAATACAAAAATAGTAATAATACAAAATAAATAAATTAAATAAAACACAAAAAAATATAATAAAAACATACAAATCATAATAAATTGGGGCAAATTCTATAACTTTCCTAATATGGTTAAAGACAATATCCAAGTGAGGTTGCCAGATCTTTTAAGAATCCATCTTTAAGAATACACATTTCTCAAAACATAAGTACTGGTAATTATCTCAAGAGGAATACAGCTGCTCATTTCCGACAACCACTTGATGTGGCTTCAGTTGATGAGTAATAAGGAAGCAGAAATGATTGCTTATGGCATTTTAAACACGAGATACATTTCACGCCAGTGGGCAGATTATAGCCTGTGATCGCTGCGTGCACTCCTCCATTACTGATGGTTAATGGTGCGGTGCAGGGTCCACCCTGGGGCTGTCTACTGTGACCAGCAGCCCAGACGTCACCAACCCCGCCAGCAATCTGTCGACGGTGGCAGTGCTGCCCATCGGCGACGAGGTGCCGATCAACGCCTTCAACCTGGAGCTAAGCCATGCCCTCAACGCTATCGGTGAGTCCCACCAACTCGATGAGGCCTGGAACCATCAAAGCAATGTGTTGACCGTGTAGCTTTACTGCCACTGTGGCAGCTAATGTTTGTTTCTAAAAGATTCATGAGAAGACATGAAGTCCTGCTTATGACTTGAAAAGGGTTAGAAAAATGCGCTAAGCAATAACGACATGGTGAGAAGCAATCGTTATTTAGGTAAATATAGGAAGTAAGGGGATGTAATCATAGTGGGTTACCATCATTTATTTATTACCAAAATAAATGTTTGATCACTCAATTTAATTAACAAAATGTCAGCTCAATATCCAGTCTAAAATCAATATCCTAGAAAAATGTATATTTGATACATATTTATCACTGTATGCCGACTGCTAACACTAATCTGTGGTGAGTCTATAGGCCCCACCCTCCTGCTGACCAGTGATATCATCAGAGAGCGTCTGGGTGCCTCTGCTTTGGACAGGTGAGTGTAAACACGTCCCAACAGTCCCATCATCCCATCTGGAAACCAACACAAAACCACTTCATTCCACTCCTCTCACATTCTCTTTTATACACGTCATCATTCTGACTTGTCCCCCGCTCTTCTTCGGTTTTCTTTTCTTCCCGAAAAGCATCCATGAGTACCGTCTGTCCGGCTGGCTGGCCCAGCAGGAGGACATCAACCGGATCGTCCTCTACCAGACGGACAGCACCATGACGCCCTGGACCCAGCGCTGCATCCGCCAGGCCGACTGCATCCTCATCGTGGGGCTGGGAGACCAGGAGCCTGCCCTGGGACAGGTGAGCGGCTGGAGGAGTTAAAGGAATAATCTTGACTTTTTTGGGAACAAGGTTATTTTCCACTTCCACTTACCTTCAAACAAGAAGCACCATACCATTATTTTTTCTCAATCTGCCCAGCGCTCAATTCAACCGAGTTAGCATTTGACTGAGTTAGCCAAAATCAATGTGTGCAGGTGTGATAGACTAGCTCCGTCAGTGAAGTGAGGGTAAAATACACCATTCCAGCTCCTCCAAAGTAAAGATATTATAGCGATTTCACTCGTCTCTTAGTGAACAGTGAATCTAAATAATGAATTAACGACATATTGATTGTTTTAGAGCTACATTTTGAGTTTGTTTATCCTTCGTTCCTGTGCAACTCGTCACTGTGTGAAGTGTAAAAAAACGACAACCTCCAAATGTAGCTATGAAACGTTTTTTAAGGGATGGGGCATGGAACAGTGGTGGGGCATGGGACAGTGGTGGGGCATGGGACAGTGGTGGGGGGTGGGGCATGGAACAGTGGTGGGGCATGGGACAGTGGTGGGGCATGGGACAGTGGTGGGGGAGTGCAGATTGGCAAAAATTAAAGTGTTCACTTTCAAAGGGCAATGGTGATTTTGACCCATAACTTTCACCAGAACATTACCTCAAAGTTTGAAAGGGGTGAAACAAAGGCAGTGGTCTCTTCTATATGAAGTTAAAGCAAGATGCTCATTTGAAATCCTAGGAAATGACTACTTAATGAAACTGCATTGGACTGAAATAAAACCATATACATATTACTTATGACTGAATAACCACATCACTCGTCAAAAGCAATACCACTCAACAGTGCCATTCTTTCCATGTCCCTCTTCGTCCCTCATCGTCCCCCAGCTGGAGCAGATGCTAGAGAACACGGCCGTGCGGGCTCTGAAGCAGCTGGTCCTGCTCCACAAGGAGGACGGGCCGGGCCCCTCCAGGACGGTGGAGTGGCTGAACATGCGCAGCTGGTGCTCGGGGCATCTGCACCTCAAGTGCCCTCGCAGGGTCTTCTCCAGACGCAGCCCCACCAAACTGGTAGGGCTCCACTACCGGTCTACTGGGCCTAGTACCCCTGGTTCGGTTCAGGCCTCCACGAGGGTTGGGAAAAGACTTGTCATAAGAGAGTGATGTTTGGAGGGGGAAAACACAACAGCAGCTGTTTAGAGTCTCTAAGAGCTGTTGGATTTGCCAGGGGATCCAATATACAAAACTATATGAGTATATAAGTATCAGAAAGTATGATTGGCTTACTTTTATGGAAACTTTATACAAATGAACCAAACTTGTGTGCATTATGAGTCAAATAATGTACTGTACATTTGCTTGGTTTTTAATTCTTCAAAACATTGGTTTCGTTGCCCCATCTTATAATGTGTCTTTGTTCGGTGTGCACAGAGGGAAGTGTACGAAAAGGTACGTGAGAAGACAGCAGACCGACACAGCGACTTCTCGCGGCTGGCCCGGGTTCTGACCGGCAACAGCATCGCCCTGGTGCTTGGTGGAGGGGGAGCCAGGTGAGACAGACACACTGTACATACCAGCTTGTGCTTGTGCTAGTCCGTGCATCTGTTGTGCGCTAGCGGCGAAAGGTACAATGCTGGTTAATTTGGGGTTTTTTTTCATTAAGGGTAAGTAGTTTCAAGTTTCAAAAAATGAGCAGTCGTGACAGTTTAGAAAAAAAGCAGCAGACTTCCAGCATTTCCCCCGTTTAACAACTCTATACTTCTTAGTCTAAAATAACACGTAAATGCAAAACAATCTCTGTGAGACCCAAACTGAACTGTTTTCAACTGGAGAAAGAGCTTTTTGGGTTCACTTACCCTTTAAGTGCCCTCCCCCTTGGCAATTTTGTTCCTGTGGCAGAGAATTGCCATTATTTGTGCTTGTTCTTTTCTTTCATAAGTCAGCATTTGTCCTATCTGACCTGTTGTCGTCCACCTATGTAGGGGCTGCTCCCACGTGGGTGTCATCAAGGCCATGGAGGAGTCAGGGATTCCCATCGACATCGTGGGCGGGACCTCTATCGGCTCGTTCATCGGGGCGCTGTACGCTGAGGAGAGGAGCGCGGTCCGGACCAAACAGAGAGCCAGAGAGTGGTCCAAGGTGCTGCCCTGATACGAACCAACCTTTACGGACACCGCCATGCGTCACATAAACATGTTCTTTTATGTGTTTTTCATTTTCTTAATATTCTTTGGGTGACTGCAACTAGGGGCGGGAATTGGCAAGGACCTCACAATACGATATTACAACCATTTCTTTAGTGCCGATACGATATGTATTGAGATTCTGTAAATATTGCAATACGATATTATGATTTTTGTGTGGTTTAACATTGGGGTTCCGGTGTCCACCTTTGGTTCAAACAGAACAGAATGTAGTTGATGCGAATTGACTTCTGGCGAACACACTAGCGCCCTCTGTAGGACGGTATCATTAATTTGCTTCCACTAAGATTACGTTGACGTTTTTGCCTTACATTTCTCTTTTTCCAGCAAGTGCAGAACAGTTAATGAATAATAATGCCAAGGTTATCTATCAAACTGATTTCCACGTGGTGTTGTGTTCCTTTCATTGCAGGCGATGAACTCTGTGTTCAAGACAGTGCTGGACCTCACCTACCCCATCACCTCGATGTTCTCTGGCTCCGCCTTCAACACCAGCATCTACAAAGTGTTTCAGGACAAGCAAGCTGAGGTGAGAGGTCACCAACAACCACCACATGCTCTAGATAAGTTACACAAAATAAGTGCAGTAAACTATCTCTAATCCAGGAATAGAGAGCAGTTACGTTTTTGAGGTAAAGTATATGATATGCAGATGTGGGCCGCACTAGGAACTCTTGTATTCTGTGTTTCCAGGACCTGTGGTTGCCCTACTTCAACGTCACCACTGATATCACCGCTTCGTCCATGCGGGTCCACCAGGACGGTAGGTTGACTGCTGGGCTGAGCTGGCGTCCATAGCACACAGTTATGCTAGACAGCAGTATTGATTATCCACAATATCCATTATGTTAAATAACACTGTAAGGCTGTTGCATAGGTATTGGTAGTGCATGAGTAGTTATGTGCACACCCGCATGGACGAACACACATAGATATGCATCAAGTTGTTTTGTGTGTTTCAACCCATGCATTGAGATTTTTCTGATTGCTGATATAACCAAAGTTTGCTTTTATAGAATAATTGTAATAATAATTTTCCATTGTATGGGTTGTCTTTTTGGTTATTTAGTCTCTATTAGCTTTATTATGTATTTTAACAATCTGTGAACTGTTCTGCTGTTCCGTCGATTAGCAGTGGTTTAGATGTTGAGTTTGCTCTGCTGAATCTCTCAACCAAATCTTGATTGTTTGTTATGACATTTTTGCACGCATATTAACTAACTTGTGTCACTATTGGACTTGCCCAAATCCTTAACCTTTCACTTGACACGTGTGTCTTGCACTCTGTTCTTCTTCTTTGATATTTCTGGCCCTGCTCCACTACAGCCATCAGGCGTTGATGGAACACATTCTCTGAACGCACTTACAGCTGCTCCTGTGTTGCGTTGGCATTATGCTGCGTCTAACACCGCAATGTGTCGCATTGCATCCATTCGAAAAAAAAATCAATGACTACCACAAGTTTAATTTATCATGGCCGATGTACACAACCTAAGAGATTAACTCTGGTAAAGTTCATTAAAATAATGGAGATGGTTGTTATCGGCGGAACAATATTTATCAATATAAACATTTATGAAAGCTGTGCAACTTTAATCTTTTAGGCCCCAATAAAGGCCAAATTAAAGTGCACTCACAACATTTCAAATTGACAAATCAACAGAAAATTACTGACTTAAAACTGTCAATTTGTGCAACCTGGGCCCCTGGCCACCTGGGCCCCTGCATCCTGTGGGTCAGACAGAAGGCCAGATGTGCACCATGCCTCTAAAGGCTACGGAGCACTAGTAGTGGAGTGGGTTACACGTCTGCTTTTTTAGTTTTTTAGTTTTTACTGTTTCTCCATGTTTTCTCTCCTAATTTCTCTCTTTCTCTCTCTTCCATTTAAAATAAGTCATATATAATACAACCGTAGCCTCTCTATCGATTTCCTTTGTCCCCATGTCTGCTGTTTTTTTAAATTCATTAAATAAATTCATTAACCTTCCTAGAGACGTCCATTGTAAGGCAACGCTATAAAGGAAACTTAACCTGCTCAGATCCAGAACCCTAGAGACCCCCCCTACCGCCACCACTTAATGTCCATGTCAACCTGTAGGATCCAGACCACTCCATCTCCCCGGCAGCCCATCGCTTCCTCCACCCACCACCCTCCGGCCTCCCAGCCCCCCTTCATGCCATTGCCACCCTGCTTTCCTTCACCCTTTCCTTCTCTTTCTGAGGCTGTTCTGTCACACACTCGTCACTCTGTCCTCCAGAGTGACATTTTAAAATCTGTCTTCTTAAGTCTTCTCTAACACCCGGGTTACTTAGCTGCTTAGTTTCTGGTACCTCCAAGGAGATCTGGAGCAGTCTGAGTGTGTAGCCTAGTTGGCCAATGGATGTGGGCCTGAGCACATCCTATATGGAGTATTTTCTTATTGCTTAATTAGTTGGTTATTCATAATGGCATTCCTCTCTCTCTCTCTTTCTCTCTCTCTCTCCCTCCCTCCCTCCCGCCTCTTGCTTGTTGGAACCATCTAACATTGCTAATCCTGATTCTTTGATTTGCTTTAACCAAATATATATACAGATCTAACATAGCCTGTTTAGAGACCAAAGGACTCATTTACATTCAGTTTAATTCATGGAACAAAAAATGTCATTTGTATTACATTTTTTAAATATTAATGTGTGGATTGGCCATAGAATAGCCATACTGTTTTTTAATTTTTGTATTTTTGTAAGTCCCAGTCTGTTTTGTTTAGGATATTTGGGATTAACAGAAATTATTTTGAAGCTGTGCGGATGACCCTCCCTGTTTCTCCCAATCTTTGCTGTCTCTCTATCTCTCTCTCTCTCTTTCTCTATCTTTATCTCTATCTCTCTCTCTCTCTCTTTCTCTATCTTTATCTCTATCTCTTCTCTTTCTCTCTCTCTCTCTCTCTCTCTCTTTCTCTATCTTTATCTCTCTCTCTCTTTCTCTATCTCTATCTCTCTCTTTATCTCTATCTCTCTCTATCTCTCTCTTTCTCTTTCTCATCTATCTCTCTCTATATATATATATATATCTCTCTCTATCTATCCCTCTATTTTTCTTTCTCTCTCTATCTATCTCTATATCTATCTATCTCTATATATCTCTATCTCTCTCTTTATCTATCTCTTTCTCTCT
>OMNO01043367.1:0-10425 GCA_900303215.1 Trachyrincus scabrus
ATTTATTTATTATGTATTTATTTATTTATTATTATGTCATAAAAATGTCAATAATGCACTGTAATTTCAACATCTAATTCATTCAGATTCAAAATTATGCAGTCTCGGCATGGTTAAAGCAACACGGAAGCAAGGCAATTACTGCCAAATAGTCCAGTTATACGTTAGTTAACATATTGTTACAGTATTAACTACCATGTAATACATGCAACTTAATGTAAAGTGTTACCAATGGTATTGGAAACACTGGAAATAAAAAAAGTAGTGCAACACCGAATATGTAAACCGTAACATAGGTACATGTTTCTGCTAAGGAGGGAGAACATAGGCCAGGTGGCAGCAAATCAGAGACCTGTGGACAGACAATCAACAGATGGTACAGTCAGAATGCAAGAAGGAGTTCTTCGTTATGTAAAAACAAGTTATATGCTTCAACATGAGCCGAAGTCTTTGTAAAAGTTGGAGTACTGCATCTTGAAAATACACAATGTATTTTGCCCTGAGTATCGGCCTATTAAATGATGGCACATTTATTGTATCCTTACATTAAGATTTAATCACTGTTGCTGTACATAACACTGCCAGACATGTTCATGTTCTTCTCTCTTGTCTCATCTCATCTTCTCATCTCTCAGGCTCTTCACCAGGCGCAGAGGAAGTGGGCCATTCTGCATAACATATCAGATATCTGTTGTTACACGTCTTCTGTTACTTTGGATACAATAAAACTATTAGAACTAACATATCTAATGTCTGATTCCTTAAGCATTCATGTAATGGGAGAGCTGACTGCTGACCAAAGCCGGTTTTAAGTCTTTGGGTGCATGGTAAAGTCAAGACTTTTTGGGCGCAAGTCCAAGTCCAGTTGCAAGTCCCCAGCTCTGCTGCTGACTCAATAATACTTAGCAATGTGAGTTGTTTTCGCCCCTGTGTGAAAGAGGGAGTTATGAGTTGTGCACCTAGAACAGCAAAGTCGTCCTTCAAAGTGAAGCCTCTGTCTGCAAGAATCTGAAATAAACAACACAACAAATATACTGTTACTACACTGACCTATTCCATCAAAAAATATCAGAATAGAACCCAATGCGCTTAAGCCTGGCAACTCAAACATGGGGACTATAGGTGTTCAAGATCTCAACAGTGTACATCAGACATTAACAAAATTTCAAGTTAAATTCTTACCTGATCTCCAGCATGGTGGTACCTCTGAGACAGGAAATCAGACTTCCTCACAATATGGACATCTGATGCTCTCCAACCCCAGCCTCTGGAGATACGTGATCACACCAGATGGGTGACACGCGATGAAGTACTTCACTGTTGTCCCGTTTATGTACCTTGAGTAAGTGATTGCTCTGTGAGGAAAGATGAAATGTTTTTAGTAATACTGATATGCCAATTATGTGCATGTGTCTTTCCTCATAGAAAGACATAATTAGCCAGATAAGTATTACTCAAAAAGTAGTTTGAGTAATACGATTTGAATCTCAAAACAAGTCGGAAGTCAGTCTGGGGTACTGCAAAAGAACTTCAGCTGGTAATGTGTTCATGATACACTCTCTGGCCAGGCAATCACAAACAAGACCTTAGCGTGCATCAGATCGAGCCATCAGGAAAAAACATCAAGAAAAGTGCTGTGTGACAAATCCAATATACCACACATCAAATCGGTTGACGGGTTCTGCAGCAGTTTCATCAAAGTGATAAAGAGCTGGTCTTGTGTTGATGGCATGAACAGTGCCCTTGACTTTACAAACTGTACCAGGTATTGATGCAGGGTGTCCAACACTGTTCATGACAGGCCTGGTTTCTGGTTGGGCTGTGGAAGTGTGAGTGAGGACTGAGGGCTGAGACTGAAACTGCATACGCTCACGTTTCCACCAGGGTCCAGCCTTTTTAGTTTTGTAGCTGCAGAAGAATGTTTTCTTCTATTGGGGAACAGCGAGGGTGTATAGTCCGGGTGAGTTTTTTTTAAACCTACAGCAAGACAAGGTAATGAATACAATGACTATACAAAGCTACTCAGTTTAATGCAACATTCGTGGCACTCCTGAAACAATCTATAACAATGGATAAAGCGAATTTAACGTTAACGTTACCTGTAATGATGTGCCGACTACACACATAAACATGTTTTTATGTCGGATTCCACAGGCGACCGAACTCATCCTGCCACCGTGTTCTGTGTCTCTTGATTTGGTAATACATACAACGTTAACTCTGGATTTGTAAATTTATTTGACGTGCAGAAAGCCACACATGGTAGCGAATGCTTTGTTTACCTCCTCGGCGTAAAAGGATGTGACGTTTTGTGGGCGTTGCCATAAATACCGACTGCATCTATAGAAGTCAGACGAAACAGACTGACTACACCGCTCACTTGGTCAAACTCATTGTGATTATGAAAAAAACCAAAAGTATAATAACCGTACAATCTACCATTGGGGTTGTTACATATTCCCATGGGGATGTTGTGTTTTTCACAACCAAATAAGTATGTAGGATATTTTACAGTGGTTAGGACATTAATGTGCACAATACTGCCGACTGCTGGACAACTTGAGGATTTGTGGATGTATTTTTTCACATAAACGACAGCCATATGAAAGTATTTTTTTTCTTCCATTGGACCTTCGATAAATTAGACCCCCATCAAACAATAAATGAGCGACAACTGACCAACATAAACGCAATCCAGTCTATTGAATAGAGGATTCATTTTAAAAGGGTGTATAAACGGCAACCTGTTAATTAAATATCATAAAACTATTTACTTAATATTCATATTGGAAAAATTAAATATTGATGATTTTAACTATTTATACACCCATATACTATGGGGTATCTTCGATGCAGGCAGTCAGACTCGGCGGTTAAAACTGCCCAGAAGCGCCTCTACTTCCTTTTTTATCCCCATGCCATCAGGCTTCTCAACCAGCATCATTAACATATTGTACATATCTTTAACTTAACCGTACATTCCATGTTAATTAGTGGTACCCCACCGGATTTAATTTAATGTTCAATTAATAACTCTTATTGGTGTCATACCCTTGTTGTGTACTTTTTTCTTTTTTTTTTGAATTTCATTGCCCATATCTACCCTGTGTTTTACTGTGCATTTCATAAATAAAACTCGAACGTCATTGGTACCACCCATAGCTGCTACCAGACGGCGGTACATCTTTATTCTTCAATTTTGTTCTTTCAACTTGAAGAAGAAGAAGAAGAAGAAGTGAAGAAGAAGAAATCCATAGCAACACAAACATTGCTGTAGCAACTGAAGCCGAGCAATGGGAGAAACCAAGTGAGAGGGGTCCAAATAGTTCATAACTATTTAATATTGTATAAAAGTAGCACATCGGAAATATGATACGAATTAAAATAAGTAGAACAAATAAATGAACGAATATATATTCACAACGTCGTTTGATATCATGTTATTGTTGTTCGAATATATAAATTCATTATCATTCAACACCCACGAATCGAATACATGTTATGTGCTTACAATATGTCCGCTTCGAGTTTGAAAATCTTTCGGCGTTGAAAGCTCGTTTACAGTCGAACCAACAGTTTTTTTTGGGGGGGGGGAACAATGCTGAATTCTTCCGTCACAATCTTAACACAAGAATAACAAAAATATGTCCTCTAAGACAGACGACTGGAGAGAAGTCTTTGAGAGAGCCCGGGTAATTCCCCCGCACAGCCAGACAGTACGTCAATCTCAGGAGGCTCATCTCACTGCATCTCACGGCTTTCAAATCCTCCTAAACCGTGTGACTGGACCTCACTTACAACAGGTATATTTGTGTCTCCATAGCTCATTTGCCTAACGGTGCAGTAATATTAGCAATGCCCTAGATGCCCTGTCCGCTGACCATGTTGTGATTTATTTTTCTCTAATCTGGCCCCCTACCCCAAGACGGCTGAGGAGATATCAGAGGCAGACCGAAGTGTCACATACCAGTTGCGGGTGACTCTGTTTGATAGAAATCACCTGCACTTCTTCGGGAGGACATGGAAGAGCTCCCACCAAAGGATGAAAAGCAACCACAAGATACAGTTCAGCGAGGTAGCTACGTTATACATGGAACTAACTAGCCTATAGCGCATGTACATCAGAATACATCATGGGATTTATTGTTGGTGATACGCCGCCATATTGAGAGTACTCAAGAGAGTTGTAGTACAGTAAAATCCTAACTGTGGCAGTTTCAAACACAGCAATGTCTCCCCATAATGACAAATCATTTCATGATTAATTACGAAACAATGACCAAAAAACCATTACTTACCAACATAATAACTAACATTATGATTCCAATGCTCATATGCTCCCAAAATGGCGGCCGTCATTACAGTGGCATGTCCAGACTTTTTTAATGGGGTGGCCCAAGAGGGGCACTGACTTATGCAGGGGTAGCATTTGCAAGCAGTTTCGTTGCGAATCTTCGGTCGCAAACGCGGTAAATTTATGAGCTACACTTCCCAACTTCTATTGGAATGTGTGCAGGGTGCGAAATATGGGGGGTCTCAGGGGGTACGAGACCCCTTGATTGACTAAAAGCCTCAACAGCAAAATTTTGGGGGGTCTCTGGAAAAATCACTTGCAATTGTCACTAAAAATGTATTTTAAAAGCTTACTATGTCCAGTATTCAGTATTCAAATTGCAAAACATGTATACACAAATACGAATAGGCTACAGAAAAATGTTGTTCTGGTGTTCCCGCTTATATTGCCATTGAATGCCCGGTTGTTTCTGGCAAGGGGGGCACTGTTGCAAATGATCCGCTATCCAAATGTTGTGTAGTTTGGAAAACCAAACGTATACATCCACACACACCTCGCCGCCGGTGCCCCTTTGTCGTGATGTCGAAGTGCCTCGGAAAAGGCACTTGCCAGCTATTTCCTTGGTCAGTCGGCAAACCTATCTTGCTATGTGTGAAAGCTAGTAACGTGGTCAAATTTATTTTAATACAATTCCACTCGCACATGTGCTCCTAAATGTAAATTCACGTTTGCACGAGTGAATGTTTACTTGCATATGTGAGTGAAATGGTCGCACTGTAGAGCCCTGGAGACAAGACTAGCATAACTCCAGAATCCCCGGAGACTTCTTAGTGACGTGTGGTTGACTGCTCCGCTAAAATAAAAACATTTTATTCTTCTCTGGGCTTTGGGTAGGCTAGATGCTACTCCAGCGCGTTTGGTGTACTCGTCAAACAGTTCAAACTAAATCCCGCCTTTGACTGGGCAGATAGCCAATCATAGTTTACAATAATGGAGTGGGCAATCAGATTCCAGGGGTGGCCCGTGCCACCCCAGGACACTCCCTGGACACGTCACTGCGATGTGACGTTGCGATGTACAAAGCCCTATATCTTACATTTATTGACATCGAAATTGGAATGAAGTTATCTTCATAGGTTAGATGCATCAATCATAATTCATATATGTTCAGGTTCTGCGCACAGTACTCTGTCATTAACAGTATGTAGGGTTAGGGCATATTGCTGAAGGATGCCTACAAGTAGGTTGCACATTGGAGTTTGAACTTTTCAGCTGGGACTCAAACACCCTAACCATTTGACTAATATGATGAACATGTAGGACATTAATTGTAGCACAGCAGAAGTTTAGATGGATTTTTTTTATGTAAACCTTTGACCCAAGGGGTACGACACATGGTGATCTCATCTTGCCGATGGCTTGTGTAGCGATGTTCTTTTCCATGTTGACCCCAACTCACCTTTGACCCATGCCTACGTTTGCCTTTACCAATCGTTGATGCTAGACCCCACGGGGTGAAGGCATGGCAGTAGGTTGGCCCCCATCTGATTGGTGTAGTGCTGTCCAATTCACTGTTAAACTACAGGCCTGATGGGGTTGTTATTGTTATAGTTTAGGCCTTCGGTCCATTATATGACTCAGGAAATTGGCTCACAAAAAAATAATTTGTAGTCGTCATCGTTACCAGTTCCACCTCCACTATGTCAACCACCCGTCTGTTGCCTGACAACCAACCACTACACCGGCCAAGGATATCTGCTTCCTCTGATAAAGCACTTTTGTGTTTTCAGTTCAGACACGTTGGCTTTTAATTGCTTCAGTTTGTCACCGGCACAGTTTTGTGTTGTGCGTTGTGTTTGCAGTACCTTTGAATGTGCTTTGTGTCTGTGTTTTCCTTTTTGTGTATCTTTGCTGATGTAAAGCACTTTGTAACCTCTGTTAAAAAGTGCTATATAAATTAAGTTTTACTTACTTACTTACCCTGCAACTGTGCAGTACCCCAATGTACCCTAACTCTGCAGCACTCTGGAGGAGTCTTGAGGATTGCGTTGGGCTAGAACACACGACTACCGTTCCCAAAATGAAATCATTTAAATGTTGCTATTGTTCATATTGACAATTAACTTCACGTCTTGAGTGCTGAGCAGACACCTACAGATGCCTGCATATTTCACAGCCATTTTCTTCACAGTAATCACAGCCATTAGCATTAGCCATTAATAAAATATAAGGTAAAATTAGTAAAACAAGGTGAATCTCTCCTCACCTTGTTTTATTGCGTGTATTGCCATTGTTGTGAGTATGTTTCCTCTCAATTCTAAACCAAAGAAATGAAAAGGTGGACCTGTTGGAGGCCATGTGTTTCTCAAGGGAACTGTAATGCATGAGATAAGGAACGGTGTGTGTTGAAATCTCTTTCAGAGTGAAGGGGATACTGGGTCATTGCCTATGTTGTTAGCCACCTTATTTTTTCACTAGCCTCTAGCCTCCAGGAATTACAGCTCCGGGCTAGAAGAAGAAAATCTCGGAAAGCCTTAAAAGACTATGACTCACCAGGCCGGCACCGGACGTGTTGTACAGAGAGATTCATACCAGGTTTTAGATGCCTCTCTGTGCCTCTTTATTTAGATGTAATACCACTTCATTTGATTTTTTTCACAGGTTGTTTTTTTTTATGAATCCCCACCCGCCAAACCATTGCTCTTTATTAATCCCCATTACCTTCTGTGGTATAGGATCAATTATTTACAATTATACCTCAAAGAAAAAAACTAATATTACCCCGTCTTCTGAAGCACTCCTTAAAACACACTCAGTGATGAATGCTGCTGGCTGCATTGTAATTTCCCCCCAGCCCTCTACAGTGCAGTACACAGAGCGGAACAGCATCCAGATCTGCCGTTTCCAAAGCGGCACGCGTTGTGTTCATTTAGTTGTTCTCCCTCTATTGACCCATTCCCTCATGCAAGTGAACACACAAAAAAACACCCTCCAAGACAATTAAGGCGTTGTTAGGTCCTCTTAACCCTCTACTTTGTAATCAACCCAGATTGCATTAGTCGGAATGATGCGTGAGTGTATGCGCAGGCTTACGGCCCCAAAGCTAATTGGGAAATTCCGAGTCAGCGTTCTGTTCAGCCAACTTAATTGTTCTCTCATTAGAGTGTTGTTGTGTGGTACATGTTGCCACTGACAATAGGCTAAATGCACTGTATATAACGAGCAGGGAAATTACATTCTCCACATCCTCTTTTTAAGGATTGTGGCACTTTTTCTCATAAATGTTGGCATTATGGTTTGCCAGGGCCTGGGAGAGAGAGAGGGAGGTGTTGGTAGATAATGGATCTTCTGAGAAGCCCATTATGGGCCCATGATGAGGGATTTTAACACGGTAATACGGTAATACGGGAACCTGCAGCTTCATAGATGGTCTTCATGGAGGATCTTGTGTAGAAGAGCATGTACAGGGCTGTAAACACACACAGACACAGACACAGACATACACACACACACACACACACACACACACACACACACACACACACACACACACACACACACACACAGCATGTGATGGGAGGATTTAGTACAGAACAAAAGAACAAAAACCACAATATGTTTGGCATGAATGTGGGTAGCATCTCCCCCCCAGTGGCCCAATGGTGATGTTGCTTCATCCTTTTGGACTTGGTAATGGGAATTCTAGGTTCAGGTTTGAACTTTTCAGCACATCTTTGGCAGCAAATGAAATGAATCCTTTTTTTCTCTCATACCTAACCGCATATTCTTGCAGCCGATCTGTTCTGTCCAATTAAATGAAGTTGTTCGTGAAATCGCTACAGCGCTACGATATTAAACTTTTCAATCTCCAAATGTTTCCACTTGCCCTTGTTACTTTGCCATTATCATTAGGGAGGGAAGGGGGGAGACTAGAGAAACTAATCTTTGATGCCAAGTTTTTGAATAGTGGGCTTGGATGATGAAACATGCAGTTACATGTTGGAAATCGGATCAAATAAAGAGGCCGTTATGGCTGTGCGTGCAAAAGGGAACATTTTCATTGATTCATGCATTGAGATGGACCCACAAGATAGGTAAACCCTTCAAGTGAC
Source organism: Trachyrincus scabrus (assembly GCA_900303215.1). NCBI lineage: Eukaryota > Metazoa > Chordata > Actinopteri > Gadiformes > Macrouridae > Trachyrincus > Trachyrincus scabrus. Next base: position 8,407 of record OMNO01043367.1, read on the forward strand.
GGCCAATTAGCTGGCGACGCCCTGGTCGCACATTCATGGCGTGACCAGGTGCATCTCCAAGCATTAATTGCGTTGTTATTTTTACACTAAGGTTAAACATGTATTATCTCACTCACTCTAATCCTATTGGTCGTTTCATAATCACGTGATTCCCTTATAACTTCCTTATCAGTCCTCAACAATGTCTATCCCCCTATGTGTAACCTTTAGACTCTTGCTTTCTGTAACTTTCCATAGTCTTCCCTCTGTACTTTCCCACTGTTCTTTTGCATTCCCTCCATGTCATTTTGACAGTTCTGGTGAACAAGTCTGGTTATTACCTCCAATATTCTCGACTAACATTCACAAGATTCTCAATGTCTAGTACATCAATTTTTTTTTGAATTGTGAAAGAACAACTGTTGTGAAATGCTGTTGTTCATTTATTCATTATTGCAACGGTGTTGTGAACACTGTTTCTATCTCGTTTTGGTCATGACCGCTTTTTTTTCAGCCAGCGGGATTGCATTACTTGTTGTAGTATGATAAAAGCCTTGATTTAGTGTTGCTTACTCTGCCATTTTCCCAGGCACACATTGACTGACACTTCTGACAATTATAAAAGAGGTCATGCTAAATATGAATCTCAGTACTGATATGAAAAAACTGTCTTTATTGGTCCCTGTAACCGCCCAGTCGAAGACTGAATTTAATCGTGTTTATTTTTCACAGGCAGGATATTTATGAAAGTGCTTTCCTCAAATAAGAGCCCCCCCCGGATCCTCAGAAGATTCCTCTGGCTTTTTCCATTTGACTTCGCCGCAAGCCTCTTTTCCACTCTGTTCTCTGTTCATGTACATAGCCATGAATATCTGGAGTTGCTCTTTGCAAATGTTGTCATCTAATCAAGTCTTTTAGCCTGCCTCTTGTGATCGTGTCAGGGTGCATAGAGGCGCTTCTGGAAAGGTGAATCTGAGGCTCGGCAGGCTTTACCCTGGGTAAAGAGATGGTAAACTAAAGCTGTGTGACGGTGGAAAAGTGGAAAGCTAGAATTGTAGGTTCGCCACGGGTCTCTACGTCACCCGCGTAGCCCACAGAGGCCGCTACTGTGGCTGCACCTCACCAACAATGTAACTCCATGTCAGGGCGACAGACAAACAACCATTAGTTGTATTAAGAAATTACCACAGTACGTTAAATGGCTGCCATGACCATCTGCCCAATTCTTTAACGAAAACAAATCTTTTTTCTTTTAATACTTTTGATGGAACCTGCTTTGGAAAAGTTCATCTCCATTGCATATATACATTTTTTAATAAAGTTAGATTTGTTGACAAAGAGCACAGTGACGATTACTATTTGGGATGCTGTAAATCGTTGAAGCCCCACAACATTTATTGCATATCGATGTACAGGTGCTGGGTGATAATTCAACATTATAGTTTATAGATTGTTTATCACTGGCATCCCATCGACACTAAATTCATATTTTGTCATACTGTGAGACAAAATCTCGTAGTCTTGATTAAATATGGTGATAAGAGGTTGAGGTTTGTACTGTAATAGTGTAAAAGTGTTTTAGTTCGTCATAATTCAAGTTAAACCAAATTTAATGGAACTCAGTAGGACACTTAAACATGGCATTTTGAATTCATAGATAGATTAGTTGTGAATATAGTGACATTTTGTGCTAACAAATTCTCCTTTATCGCCCAACCCTAGGCAATTATTATTCATTATTTGTCCTTTATGTCCATGTTAAAAAACTAAATACAAAAAACCCCAACATATTTAGCTTCGATTAGTTGAGGCTGTCAAGGGTCATTCACTGAGCTGGGACCCCCAATAAAAGTGTCAGAACCTCACCTAATCCCATACTCAAATGATTGATGATTAGTGGTATATCCTGTAGCTGCGCACTTTGTGTGTGTGTGTGTGTGTGTGTGTGTGGGTGTGTGTGTGTGTGTGTGTGTTTCTCTCTTCTCAGACACAGGCCCACCATGGGATCCATCTATCTCTGGATATAAAACCAGCTGCCGA
>OMNO01043385.1:0-12643 GCA_900303215.1 Trachyrincus scabrus
AATGTCCCGTGAGGGTTGATCGTCTGTCGGTGGTGTGATTGCTGTAGCTCCTCCCTTCCTATTGTCTTAAAGGGACAGACAATGGTCAGGGGGTGCTGGCCTCCAGGGCCTGAAGGGCTCATTGGTTACAACAAGCACCACCTACCTCCTCAGGTCAGGTGCCTGTCACCTAAGACATGATGGAGGCTTTGCAGGGTTTTTACATTCCCACTGAAATGCTCAGAGGACTTGCCACTCTGACGTCGTCACACGCCTTAAATCATGAGTAGGGATGGCGTTGGTGATAAATATAAAAATGTAACACCTAATAGACCTTGTCAGTGCTCACGTGGTCACCCCTAGACCCTCTGGGTTCCGGATGCGTTCTGCCTATGGGATTTACAATGGAATTTTCCCAAGAAAGCTTGGTTTGTTTAGCGATACCGCTGGCATTTGTGTGGAACTTGCTATAGGTGTAAGAGCAAGCATGATGATGCAACTTGGCTGAATCCCTCTGTTGTGGTAATCCGCTGAATATAATCTGCCTCATTAAAGCATGGTTGTCATATCCTGTCTGTGAAAGTCTGTGAAACACGCAATGTTGCAATCATAACCGTTTGACTCCTATCAAATCAAACCATCGTGTGTTTTCCCCCAGCAGGCATCCCTTATTTCCTTGTATGTGCCCTTGTTCCGTTATTGGATTAAATATTAACTCCACCAGGATGTCAGTGTAGTTCCACTAAGATAAGCCATCAATGGCTTAGCTTCCCCCTTTGAAGTGGAAAATGTTCATTAAAGCATTGCCATCGGTCTATGTCTGCGATATTGATATTGGATAAATTGTTGATGTTGTTTTGTGTATGCGTGTTCACAGATGCAGCAGAGTGCAACTCCAAGCAGTTTACCTGCGGGAACGGCAGGTGTGTCACCAGCAGGTGGATATGTGACGGGTCAGATGACTGCGGTGACGGGACAGATGAGCTAGATGCCACCTGTGGTAAGTTGAATTTACCCTTGATAGATGGCGTCTGTACGAATAGTGCTTGGAGTACAAGATTATGTTCAGAGTAGATGGTGAGGCACACCATATTTTACCATATGTTAAACGTGAACAATCTACCAGATAATTAACTTTACTGTACCCCCCCCAATACCACTCGCACCAGGAGTGAAAACTAATAACAGCTTTTTAACCACCAAAAGACCATGCAATGAGTATATCTGCTATAGATCACCTGTAACAGTAATTCATTTGAATGAATGAATTAGTAATTCACTTCTGTGATTAGGAGCAAACATCTAAGAATCGTCTAGATGTCGTGTGCTTCCTCTCACTTTTTTCTGGCTTCCTGTTGTGCTCTGCAGCGGCCAAGACCTGCTCTTCCTCCGAATTCAGCTGCGGCGGGCCCCAAAACCAGTGCATCTCAGAGCGTTGGAAATGCGATGGAACTGCAGACTGTACTAACGGGGCTGATGAAAAGGGCTGCGGTAAGACCCACGGCATCCAGCTACTTCATCGGTCCCCGGTTTGAATGTTTCCAATGCGAGTGCAAATCATTTCAAACCTTATGAATCACCGATTCACTAACATTTTGTAGGAATTAGTCAGTGTCTTTTTCTATTCTATTCCAAACTGCATCCAAATGTACTCAAAATCATTCATAGTTTTGCCCAACCCCATGTACTTTGGTGCAAATGCATTACTGAATGTCTGCGTTGGCATGCAACGTATGCCTGCTCAGCCTTTGCATTGGGCTGGGAAACGCTGCCGTAATAATCCAGGGAAGCTGCTCCACCGCCCGTGTTGCGGTGCGTCTGATGGCTCTATCCATCTTCAATTCTCAATGGCGAACGTGTCAACTAGTCACTTTCACTCATAGATGATGACTCCATTCTTTATACATTGATTGTTTTCTGAGGTGGAGCCCTGGTAGTGGAGCGAACTCCTTCTCCACTTTGAAGTTTGAAATCAAATCTATGTTTAAACACGAGAACTAAGCCATCGTTTTGTGCCCACATCCTTCCTGCCACCGCAGAGGCCAAGATCTGCTCCGACGACGAGTTCCGCTGCACCAGCGGTCACTGCGTCTCCACCTCCTTACGCTGCGACAGAGTCAACGATTGCGAGGACGGCTCGGACGAGGAGTCCTGCCCGCCGCCCAGCTGCAGCTCCGGGTCCTTCCAGTGCAACAACACAGCGTGCGTGCTGGCCGTCTGGTGGTGCGACGGCGACAGCGACTGTGCAGATGGCTCTGATGAGTGGCCCCAGAACTGCGAGGGGCGACACACAGAGAAGAAGCCGACGCCCTGCAGGCCCCACGAGTTCCACTGCGGCAGCGGCCAGTGCATCGACAGCAGCTGGCGTTGTGACGGCGGCACCGACTGCCTTGACCAATCGGACGAAACCGACTGCCGTGAGTAGGGTTGAGCCTGTTGTGTGTGTGTGTGTCCAAATTGATGCGTTTCTGCAGAACATTGTTCAAGTAGCCAAATAAGTGAACTCAATGAATAACGTCGGACATCTTTATATTCTGCAGTGCACACTACATGCCAGCCAGACAAGTTCCAGTGTAACGACGGCCTCTGTATCCATGGCAGCCTTCAGTGTGACGGAGTGTACAACTGCAGGGACCTCAGCGACGAGATGGGCTGCCGCCAAGGTTAGACCCCGTCCTCAGCCATCCGCTCTCCGAGGGTATAGAGGATGTATATATACAGGCACCTGGGCTGAAGTATGTTAGTCTATACTTACCCATAATGTCATATTCCTCTTCCTTGAGATATATATAGCAGTCCTTCGGCCTGATTAAATGTTTTGGTAACACATTACAATAAGGCTACATTAATTAACCATTAATTAACATTAGTTAATGCGGTAGTAAGCATTATTATATAGCATTAGCATAGGGGTTAGGGCTAGTGGGTTAGGATTAACCCTAACCCTATTCAATAATGTATAAATGAATACCTTAGTGAACATGAACACCATTAGTAAATGATTACTAGACCATTAGTTACCTAAGTTAGTTAATGCTTAGTTAGTTAGTTAATTGCATTAACTAATGTTAATGAATGGTTAATTAATGTACCCTTATTGTAAAGTGTTACCAATGTTTGTTCTGCTCCTCTCTCTCCTTGCAGTGAATGTGTGTGAAGGTCCCTCGGTGTTCAAGTGTGGCAGTGGGGAGTGTGTACAAATGGAGAAGGTGTGCGACAGGATCAAGGACTGCAGCGACTCGTCCGACGAGCCCGTGAAGTGCGGTGAGTTCAAATAGTTTAGTGAGCTGTGTTAGGATTTGAACCGCACCAAAAACCTGTTTTGGCAATACCTGTTTCTGGTGGAATTACTCCAAGTGACAATGAGCCAACCAATGAGTCAGCGATTTCATTCACCCATCTTCTATACCCAAATGTGGGCTATTCCTGAGGTTAACTTATGCATGTGCAATTCTATGCAGTGTATCGTTTTAGAAATACAGATATATTATATACACATTTAACAATTGCAGCATTGTCAAATTGTTGATGCCAACTTTTAGAGTTTGTCAAATGTGCCCATCCCAGTATACCCCACAGTATCGTCTGGTGTATCTCTTACGGCAGGGAAAAGACCAAACAATGTCCACATCTAGGCACGGAAACCTGGAACTATAGTGTTTGGAAGCGGTCTGTAGCTAACATACGGAAAAAAGGCTGTCATGCCTGGGTTTTTAACAGGTTTCTTACGCGTTTCTAACACCCGTTTAGACAGAAACGAGTGTGCCAACAGCAACAACGGAGGATGCTCACACATCTGTAACGATCTGAAGCTGGGCTACAACTGTACCTGCCATGCTGGATACAGCCTCAATATGGACAAGCGCACCTGTGATGGTAAGAGGGTTATCACTATGCTGAGCTATGCTTTTTTGGGGTGATGGTCCAATACCAATACTAGTATCAGACATCGGACAAATATATGAAGGATAAAGTCAAATAATAACAGAATAGACTTTGGAGGATAGCCCCCAAAAAAGTCAGATTTGAAAGAAAATTCAAATGAAGGTGTTCTTAGAAATGGAAACTTAAGATAGAGCTGTCCCTGGGATGGATTTATTGAAAACAGAACTCACTGTGGTTTCAGTTGAATGAAAGAACTGAGAACAAAGAAGTTACTTTCATTGACCTTTCATTCCGGATACAGTTGAAGCAGAGTAGCAGAACCACAGTTGAAGCAGAGTAGCAGAACCACAGTTGAAGCAGAGTAGCAGAACCACAGTTGAAGTCGTAATACAGTAGAACCGAATGGCACATCCATCTTCCTATAGCAGACAACAACCAAATCTTTTTTTTTATTGTAATACTTTGCCCACGGTTTACTTCAATATGACCTGTGACCCCTCCTTCCCCTGCAGATATTGATGAGTGTTCCACCCCAGACGTCTGCAGTCAGATCTGTGTCAACCTTCCTGGCAGCTATAAGTGTGACTGTAAGGAGGGCTATGAAGTCGATCCCGTGACCAAGGCCTGCAAGGCAGAATCAGGTAGCGTGTGCACAGCGCCTCTAACTATGTTTCCCAATGTCATACTTCATTGTTTGTGATACTTGAGGGGAAAGAAAATCAGGATTATCTCATGAAATATTATTTTAGCTAACCATATTTTGTTTTATATTCATGAACCTATTCAGATGAAAACACACACAAAACGTAGTGGTCGCTAGCGTGTCCCGCCATGTTTTTGCTTCAACCAGCCCAGTTCACTCACTAACCAAATCCTGCCGGTTGACGTGAAACACCGGGGTGGACTTTTACCCTCTGAACCCGGGAGTCTGGTTTCTTATTTTCTATTCTATTGCCCTCTCTCCAGGCACCGTCCCCTACCTGTACTTCACCAATAAACACGACGTGAGGAAAATGTCTGTGGACCGCAGCGATTACGTCCTTCTCATCTCGGGGCTGAAGAACGTGGTGGCACTGGACCTGGACATCTCCCGCAACACCGTCTTCTGGTCAGACCTTTCTCTGAGGAACATCTACAGGTTAGTATCATGGGATATAAGTTAGTGTACTACCTGCTTACCAGGAGAGGTCCAAAAGCAGGTCCTAAACTGCAATTGTGTGTGTGTGTGTGTGTGTCATCTTGCCCATTGTAACCGGCAACCGGTGTTAATGCAGTAGAGATTGTGTAGTATTTCAGACACTTCTGGTACAAAATGGGCCTCATCAGAACACTAAAATCAGCCTTTAAACACGTTCTGCGATTCTATAAACTGCGCTTCCCGGGAATTCACGATCCAGCCCTGGTGTCGGGCATAGATATAGATATGAGCGATCGCTGTCAGATCATGAATGTGTGTGTGTGTGTGTGCTGCAGGTAGAAAATGGTTGTGGGCCCAAATACAGTGTCATGCAAATGTCATTATGTCATTTGTAGGGGTGAGGCCTTTTACTCAAGAGTGCCCACAGGTTAGTCTGTGGACACTGAGCGATCAAACCCAGTATCAAACAAACCCAGCTATAGGGAAGGACGCTCATTATTTTCTCCCATCCCAGCTCCCAGATCAGCACGGCTGGCAACGCGTCTCTCCACCGCACGGTGATCGACGGTCACATCACCTCTCCCGAGGGCCTGGCCGTCGACTGGGTGCACGGAAACATCTACTGGGCCGACACCGTGCAGCAGACCATCTCCGTGGCGACGGCGGACGGCAGCAAGAGGAAGACGCTGATCGCCACAGGCCTGGATAAGCCGCGCGCCATCGTGGTGGACCCCGTGCAGAAGTGAGTAGAGCGGGGGGGAGGGACACGCGACACGATGCTCAGGGCAGATCTGGGAACGCTTTGAAGCCGGGTTGAGTACAGAACCGGCAGGGCCATTCTGGCAGACATGCCGGGCAGAGTCCAACTCCATAGTCGTTGTGAGTGAAAGAATCTTTCTCTCTCTACGATCCCAGTCGGCGTGGTCCACATTCAATCAGACATGTTTGATGTTTGGTGTGTGCGGGTCAAAGACACACAGCGACAGGGGGAATATTTAACAGCCAATGAGAAGTGTGTATTTGCGACAAAGGAGGAGCCGTCCGTCTGTTCTCCATCTTTAGATTTCTGTTCCCCAAAGACTACAGTTGTTGTGTGTGTGGGCAGACAAGACTGGACAATCGGCATATGTCTGCCATTGAATGTGCGCTGCTCAATCGTTTCATACTCGTATCAGATTGAAGAAATGGTGCAGTGTGGCCCCAGCTTTTAACAGTAAAACAGCTGGCTCCATTCTAGCGACTATAGTGTTCAGATGTTGTTTTATATATCGGTTGTAATGAGTGCGTTTGTTTGTCTGTGTCCACAGTTTCATGTATTGGACGGATTGGGGCACCGAGGCCAAGATTGAAAGGAGCGGCTTGAACGGAGCCGGCCGCGTTGCCTTGGTGACGGACAACATCGCGTGTCCTAATGGAATCACTCTGGGTAAGCTGAGACTCCCTGGACACAACAACTAGAAACAGGTTCCCGCTTGTTTACTGTGGTCAGATTAAACGATACCGTTGTTTTTGCTCTTGGGCAGACATGGTGAATCAGCGTCTCTACTGGGTGGACTCCAAGATGCACACTCTGTCCAGTATTGATGTGAACGGTGGATCACGACACACTATCATTCACAGCGAGGACAAGTTATCCCACCCCATGTCTCTCACCCTCTTCGAGGTACATACAAATATTGTATATTATCACAGGAAAATTAATATAGAATGTGTATGACCAGTGCTCCAGAGGAAAATAGGTTAATTCGATGTACATACCTGTTTTAATCCTTAAATTTACATAAAGTTTAACCCCCCCGCAACACACATCCATTTTCCACAGAATAAAGTTTACTGGACCGATGTCAACAGCCATGCAGTTTTCAGTGCCAACCGTCACACAGGACGTGACATCACCGAGCTAGCGATGGAGTTGGACCAGCCTGAAGACATTGTCTTGTACCACAACCTCAAGCAGCCCATGGGTACGGTCCAGTTTAAACTAAACTAAGCTAAACTAAATACATGAACCATCAGCTTACATTCGACTCTAATAGTCATATTGTTCTTCGTGTGTGTGTGTGTGTGTGTGTGTGTGTGTAGGTACCAACAGGTGCACAGAGGGTAACAGTATTAATGGAGGCTGTGAGTTCCTGTGTCTTCCCGCTCCTTTTATCAACGAGCGCTCCGCTAAATACACGTGTGCTTGTCCCGACAACACCACACTGGCTGCCGACATGAGGAAATGTGTGACAGGTGCGTAAACGCAAAAACACAAACATGCAAATAATTTGTTCATAAATTGTCTGTGAAAATCCTATTTTGCCAATGCGCAGTTTTTTCCTTTGGCTAAAAAGGGCTAGTGAATCAATAAGAATCAATAAGTCCCTCTTTTGAATATGTAAAACACAGTCATTATGTAAAATGGTGAGCATTTTTGCATTGCAAAAATAGTAAGAGAGCGACAAAAGTGAAAGTGCTAAGCTAAGTAATGCTAGCGGGATGTTTTTGATTGGATCTTCAAACTGTACCATACTTCTTAAAGCATAGCTTTAAGAAATAGTTTTATGCCCCTATGGATTTTCCCATTAGTCTGACGAGACGATCGAACCGGCTTATTTGGGCAGAAAATATACTGTTCTGTGGTTATCCTATTGCTTACATCTTTTTTTCTTTGGCCAGTCCAATTTCTCTTCAATATTCAACCAAAAGAAATACAAAAACCACGAATCCTCATGTGGGCTTTGCTAACAGAACATCTTCATCAATTTCCCAAACAAGGCCAAGTTGTTCCTCCTGCTGAAGCCAAACCTACCGCAGTACCATCTCCTAAAGCTACACCCCGGCAACCTGTCCCTCCAACCACCACCACCACTACCAGAGCTGCCAAAAGGCCTGCGTCTCCCACCACCACCTCCTCCTCCACTAGCACCTCACCGCCCTCGGACATCTCAGCTCAAGGTACAGGAAGTCTGGCTGGGCTCACTAGGTTATTGCGAGTGTAATTAGTATTAGTGATATTTCTTAGTGGTAGTATTTCTTTCACGTGATGCAGTCACCTCCCTTTGATGCTGTCCCGGGTGTTTGAAGTATTAATATAAGTATTATATGTTTGTACATAAGTAACAACCATACTACATACATTACTCTTTTTGCTTTTGTTCTCACAATACATCAACTGAATGTTTCCCTCTGAATTGTCTGAATAAATGGAAGAGTGGGTTGAGTGATTGTTGAGGTGTAGAATGGTGTAAAACGTCTTGTTTGTTGTCCTTTCAGCGATCAACCAATTTGCTGGAGCACCAAAGGAAGCCGAGACTTCCCACCCTGTTGCGCTCTACATTGTGCTGCCAATAAGTGAGTTGTGAGCACATTCAGCCTCATTCTCTCTCTCCCTCGAGTTATGAGTCATGAGGAGAATGAGATTACTCCTACCACGGCTGTTACAAAACCATGGCAGGACTTCCTAACTTTCTGAACCTGGATTTAGCCACCAAACTCAAGAAGCTTTATTTAGTATTTTGTATCTTATCTCCATGGGTGTTGTTCACCGATCTCACCAAACGTGTTTTTGCTCTCCTTGCGTTTCTATTGGACAGTGGTCATGTGCCTGCTGGTCTTCGGGGCTGGGTTTCTATGGCGGCAGTGGCGTCTGAAGAACACCAACACCATCCACTTTGACAACCCGGTGTACCAGAAGACCACGGAGGATGAAGTGTACATCTGCACCAGTGACTCTGGCGGCTACATCTATCCCCAGGTACACCCCTCACCTTAGCCTAATACCTTGATATCAATCATTTCTTCATAGCTTTCATGGCCCACTGTACAGAATGACAACTGAAAAGTAATATGGTAATTCAGGTCATTAGGGTATTACAGCCTTTAATAAAAAAAATACTTTTTAAACTTTAATTGTAGGCTGCGTCTCTCCGTAGTCCCGCCGTAACGTCGCTACCGAGAACATTTGGCTGATTTGATTTGAACCAGTAGGGATGTAGCTAATGGTTCTCCTCAGCCCAGCACTTCCTGGTCTATAAAAGATCCAGACCACTAGCGACGGTACTTTGCGTGCGTAAAAGCGATTCCGAGAACAAACGGAAGCAGAAGCACGTCCGCTGTGCAATTCCAAAACAAACCAAAAAAGAATCAGAAATCGTTGTACAATCTCCCGAAAGACCAATCAACAAGAAGAGAGTGATCGGAAGGTAACGGCCACTGAAAAAGGCCTGTTTTCAGTGGCCGTTCAGGGATGGATATCACAGTACAGATGATGGACTGACCCACATTGTTTTACTACACCTTTCAGAATACAAAAAAAGCTTCTACAGTACAATTGAATGTTGCATTGAAAGCCATAATAGCGTTGATACATGAGCGCTCGGTGTTGTTGTGTGAGTATATAAACAATCTCTATGTGTTCTCTTTTTCAGAGGCAAATTGTGAGCATAGAGGAAATGGACCTTGCATTATGAAGAGACGATGATGAAGACAATAATTTAAGGCGTGTTTTACAAGACAACAGAAGCCATGTGATCTACTGCTGCTTATAGACCCTTCACCCTGGCCATATTCTGTGACTTTTTCAAAAAAAGAATTACCTCTGCACTGTGCCGTCCATATCTGAAGGAAAAAAGAATCATCTGAAGAAAAAAATGCACAAAAAACATGAAGCAAATCCGAGAAAAGCCATACTTTTAGCTGTGGTCTTCTATGACTCAGCAGAAAGGACACTGCAGGAAGCCATTTTGTCAAATCACAATATGTCCAGAGAATGAAGGACTTGTAAAATGTTGAAGTCAATGTTGATTTATTATATATTTTATTCAGAGATAGGTGGAGTTTCTTATTTTAAAGCCACCATCTAGCACACCATCATATCATATCCTATTTTGGCGGTACAGACCATTTGCAATTTTACATTTGCTTGTGCCTTACCATCAATTTACATAGGATGACAATAACATGACAATTTTTCCATGCTCTATTCTTGAATGTACGTCAACATATAGTACCATCATACTATACCATCTTACCCGTAGTAAAGTCTTTACCTTAGCAGTTTCTCCTCCCATGGTAACATTGTAACCCGTTGTGGAAGTGTTTTTGAAAGCAGTACTGAGGTTCCTGGTGTGTGTAGCAGACAGCGTTCAGCACGGGTTTACGTTGCAGATCAACCAAAGTGAAGATTGCCATCAGGTTTTTGTGAATGGCATGAAAGCCCCATTATTATGTTTTGGGGACTGTAAATACTTTCTGTAAAATATTTTGTAAAAAATATTTCGTGTTATTTTATTGTAATTTAGGATCCAAAACCAAATGAAATATTGTAAATATGAGAGATTTATTTATATAAATATGCATAAGGTTGATTTTATTTTTATGTTTTGGATTTTTTGTTGTCGCGGCTGTAGTCTGTAGTCTATAAATACTAATACTCGAGTATACAGGAGCAACGACAGTCCAGACGGACCTTTCTAATCCCTGCTATACAACTTGTGTTCAATCGTTGCCACGGAGATGTGGTTTGTGTATATATGGGATGGTTAGACAGCTGCATGGTTCATCGCTGCCGGGCTGATCTAGTTATCGTCCGTGGGAGGCTGAGATGTAACATAATATTGAAGCTGGGCGTGGTACCTAATGGTTTGTTTTGTTTGGAAAATTATGGGAAGGCTTGAAAGATTTCTTTCAAGTGTGTAGGATTGAAGGAATATAAAGGCACTAGGCAGACTTTGCTTTTCATTGCACCTCGAGTCAATTCTTGTTTGTATGTGTTGTTGTTTTGTTAAATAAAGGCAAGTTGCTTGTTCACCTATCTCTCTCCTTTAAATCAAGATATGGGGTGTTTTTGGTGCGCTGGTGTTACATGACATTCAGTCGATTTCTGTTTTGATGGTTGACCAGGAGCAATATTTAAAACCTGCTAAATAATATGTATGCTGGTGGAGAATATTTTCTCCAGTATTGACTTTCTAATAGAGTTGATAGAGAGCATGCAGACCATCAAAATCTACTACTGAAGTATCCTCCCTGGATTCTTGTATTATCAAGGATCAAGGTGCGCTTCAAGGGACTGAGATATAGTGTTACACATCTAAATAGCCACTGCTTGATAAGAGCCTTTGTGGTCAGCACAGTCAAACGACAACCAGAGAAATACTCGTATCATTGTGCTACAGGAGGAAGTGGTGGGGGGAAGGGTATTGTTTCATAAGGATTTCACGGAAGAATGATGAAAGCAAGTAAGTGCTTTATTGGGTTGTGTCCAAACCGTTAACCCAACCCCATCCACTCGGTCTGCCTAGAGACTCCAGGATTCCAACTGTAGGCTGCCTGCTTCCTCAAGTGAATCTAAAACTGAAAAAATAAATAAATAAAAATGCATTGTTAAATTGCTATGAATGTTATAATATTAACCAATACATATAGTGTAAGCATGTGATGTAGTATTACAATCCTATGTTAAAGATTTCAATGCAACTCCTCATACTTCAGAACCAGTGAGGACGTAATTATATATTATATGTAACGGTATAATATAACATTTAACATGTTGTATTAAACTACCTTTTGGCAACCACTCCCTCAGTAAGAGAGAGTCTGTTCTTCTTGTCTGCTCCACGTGGACACTCCCACATCAGAGATCTCCTGCAAGATAATACCCTTCATCCATAATTGATATGAAACGACCCCCTCCCCAACACACACATACACTGTATGAAACTGTTTCACACACACACGCACATGCGCGCACACACACACACACACACACACACACACACACACACACACAGCAGTTTCATACAGATGAAGTGTTATATAGTTAGCAATTAGTTAGCAATGCATAGCATGCAGCCATGTGTTTTAGGATGGTTCAGTCTTTGGTCGTGGTTTCATGGTATCTAACCTCCAAACAACAGACAGAAAGACAAAAGTGTGACTTCCTGTCATGTGCAAGTATGCTCTGATATGACTTTTCTGATATTGATGTTGTTATACTTGGCCTTTTTGATTGTTTCATTGTTCTGGAGAGTTTTGTCTATTCATGTACTGAGTATACTGAGAAGTACGCCTGTATCGTCTAGTTTTCTGCTTTAACGTTTGGTAAACTGACAATCTTATCAGCCTTCTTCAGCAAGTTGTGGCCAAGCAGGATTTCCTTTAATTTGACGTATCTCTTTACACAGACACTTCCCTCTGAGAATGACAACATTAAGTTAATGACATCATTAAACCTTGACTCCGTCCGTCTACGTCCCATGGTAGATAACAATTTAGATCTACAAGATCTAAATCTTGTGGAAATGTGGCTTTTTTTATTCAAAACCTCTCTGGACTTGAAATGTGAAAACCGTGGAATGTCTGTGTGCGCACATGTGTTCTTGTGTGTACATCACCTGTGTACTTGTGTGTACATCACATGTGTACTTGTGTGTACATCACATGCGTGTGTGTGTGTGTCAGCAGTGACGTAGGTGGCCCAGATACGGGGCCTTGCCACGGGCACACAGCAGAGGAAAATGTGTGGAATGTTGTCATTCCGGCCCCTAGATCCACATTCCACCCTCGAAGAGCACTGGACTGCTTGGAGGCATCAGCCTCCCATACCGGGAACCTGACAGACTCCATTTCTCCGTCACTTAATGAGTCACATGGCAT
>OMNO01043401.1:0-14572 GCA_900303215.1 Trachyrincus scabrus
CCCACCCCTCCAGACAGACACCAGACAACTGTAATGACACATCATCACATTCACATTCAACGTCAGTCTAGGCACTCCTGGTCGTCTGACTTTACTGTTGCATTGAGGGAGGCGGATTTAAAAACAAACAGAAGTTAGGCCCACTGACGGCAGGGAAGCTGAAACAGTTACCACTTTGCATTATGTCCGCTGAGAAGAGGAAAAATACAATTTGTACAACAGACCGCTGCAGTGGCGGTCGATCACAACTAACTTGCAGACCATCAGAACAGCAGTCAAAGCTGCCAGCGTGTATGTTTGTTCAGTCCATCAGAGGAACATGTGGGAAGTCTTCTAGAATTACTCCAGACTCAGGAGCAGTAAACGTGCACTGAAAATATTTTGTTGTATTATTATGGGTGCCATAGTCTGTTGTGTTGCATGTGGGACTCTTAACCGATGTATCCTGGTCATTAGTCTTTAGCTGCACAGGCCTAGCGTAGCCCGAAGCTGCACAGGTCTAACTTAAGTCCCTGATATACTTCATCCAATCGCCGCAGTGTGTGCAGGGTGTGCAGGGTGCTCAGCCCAACTAGCGATCTTTGCCCCCCCCCCCCAACACACCCCTGCCTGCAATTGGTCAACAACACCACGTGAATGATTGCGTCTCGACAGACCGTGACTCGTGTCATTAAACTAACTGCCCACAAATCGCTGTGACTATATTGTGCCCTGTTGAAATAGGCGTGTTCGACTGCCAGCAGATGCGAATATATTGATTCTGTGTTAATTATATCGGTGCAGAGATGCAGAGGTACATTCGAAGGAAGGAGCAAAAACGATTTCGTACGATATTGATTTGTCATCGCATGGAACAAATTGAAATGTGGAGGATGGAGAATCCCCACATTTTCTAAAACCTACCCAAGAGCCTGGTGTGTAGTGCTCATTTATGGACACATGTGTCAAGAGACCTTAGTTCCAGTTGATTGGCATTGCACCTATGTCAAAACTAGTTGAAATGATATAAATGTGACATAAGATGTCTATGAGAAGTAGAACTATGTATCAAATACAGAGCTCTTGGGATAAACACTTTTTCTGGTGGAGAGAACAACCAGTACTGGCTGAAGAAAAAAAACACACAGAAGCCAGCATCAGGTCATGGAGTACATCCTGATAAAGGCCCGCTATTTATGGCAAGACGCAGCCAAAGAGACTACTGCAGTTCTGACCACAAGCTTTGTCTAGCTAATTTGCCCTGTGTCACAGCAATCATTTCACTTATGATGGCCAATGCAGAGCTTTGGCTTCGACAGTTGCTGAGGGTCTGTGGGAAATGGCTAGTCTAGTGCTAGTGGGCCAAAGTAAGCTAAACATAAGAACGGTTCCGAAGCAGGAGAACAAAGACCCAAAGAAAACTCAATCAGCACATTGCAACACAACAACAGCGAATTTGAACATCTCATTTGAAGGCTACCAATGAGAGTTTATGGTATATAGGCAACCAATTTAGCAAGCAGTCCTGAGGCGTGGAAAGATAAACCATTTGGGAGTAAGCGTAGGTCATCGCATGCATCCATCCGTCATCCACTGAACCGCCGGTTGTGCACAAACATCTGCTCACCTTCGTTGATCTTGGCCATGTCCACGCTGGCGTTGTTGAGCTGCAGCGCCGTCTGAAGTGCGGGGAGGAGCTGGCGCAGCAGACTGGGGTCCTGGAGTAGTGGCGTGGTGGGGGACTGGAGCACCGGGGACACGGGCACCGTGGTGGACGCCGAGGAGCCAGGGGGCCCCGACGACGAGTTCAGGCCTCCGGACCCCGACGACTGGGTGGAGAGGGCCGCCATGGGCTTCTCCGCATGGGCTGAGGACTCTGCAGGAGGGGAGGGAAGACAGCGGAACAGGCTTGAGGACCGGTGCGCCCACAAGGCTGGACATCACCTGAGGATGTGTGTGCATCGTGGACGGCGACTATAAATACTACAGAAAAAAAATGAAGAATAAACAGTTTGGTCTACAAGTTGATGAGGCAACTGACAGCAATAAGGATGTGCTGTTATGTTCACTCACTTTGCTGAGCTACGGGTTCATTCATTTAATGTGAAGGGAGTAATGCCCGTTTCTTTGGGGTTTTATATACCAAGAACGGTGGGAACAGGTGTAGGTGGGGGGGGGGATTACACAAACTTTAAACAAATACATTTCACCCTCTCTTCACGTTTAGCCAACCGTCTAGTCAAACCCACATATGTTCTACAGATTGTTGTTAAATATTTAAAGTTAGATCTTCTTGACGCTTCACAGAAAATCCAGGCCATACATTTATGAAATTGATCAAGTCAGATTATCTACAATCTATCAATACATTTGATTTAGCCAATGTCGCCAATCCCGACATATGTACTACATTTCGAAGTAGTTCTGATGAATGACAAGCAACAATATTGTAATTAGAGCCTTTCTGAATTGTTTCACTGTACGAAATGTGCAAAGACCTATTTGGCCAGGCAAATAAAGTGTTTCAACTTGCTGCCAAAACACTTCAGCTCTGACAGATTCAAATGTAAGCTGCTATGAAGTGCTCAATCAGAGCCCGACGATAGCATCTTGTACAATTAAGTACAAATAATAAATTGTTAAAGAGTGACAGGAGCCCTGTCAGTGTGTGTCTTTTAAAGCACACAATATGGGTGGAGGACACCTTCTTTCCAGCAGTGTCTCAGTGGTTAAGAAATCCTGACTACTTGAACCTACACACTATGTCACTTTTTCACTGCAGCCGTCACGTGTATTCAAAACGCGTATTCGCCTTTTCTCTTCAGCTCAATTTCAATTGGAGGGAAAACAATCCCTGATGATCGGGCTGTGGATGGATTCATTCTCTAAATGTCTGACCTGATTTTTAACAAAAGTAATGACTGCAGTGTAACAGTTGGGTTGTCAAACGTGAATGCAGTTCAACAGTTGGACACTGCTTATAAGCCACAGGTTTTACCAACTAAGCAGCATTAGATACAAACGGGACAAGACATACAAGACATACCAAAAGGCAGCACATTCCTAATACTGATATTTGTCACAATTACTACATCTCATCTACACTAGACAACAGAGGCAGCATTAAAAAAGACAATTAAAGTGCAACCGTTAGCAGCATCATCTGACAGCATTAACCAACATCTTCAAAAGCCAAAACAGCATGTAAACTCATTGATTCTAATTATATCCCTCGTATACAATGCAGAAAAGTCCTATCACAGACAATTAATTAATTCCAGGGTGCTTGAACCAAATGAATACGCCCCATTAACTTAAATACTGCCACTGATGTGGTTTGACAGAATATGGCCCACAGGAGATGGGTTCAGTGAGTAAAGAGCAGGTCATATTTTCTCTAAGTGTTAATATTTTACCCGTTCACAACTCGAGAGCCTTTGCTTATAACACAGCAGTAGGAGTCAGGCTCAGCCATGTTTAGTCTCAGTCTTTTGGTAAGCAGTTTGTAAAGCATGCATCAGTTACACATCAGCTTAACAACATTCATCATCGACCAACCAATGACTGCTAAGTTTGCTTCAGTTCAGCAAACAACAAATGATAAAAAATAACAATAAAAAAAGAACTTACTAGCACCAGGGAAACCAGTGGTCGCCGAGGCTTGCATGGCCTCCCGCCTGTAGTCCCTGTCTTTGGGGAAAGTGTTAACAACCGTAGTCTTCGTGGGCTCTTTTTGCCTCTGCTCTCTGTGGGACAACACACAGAACCCACAGACTTAGCAAAACAAGGGGAATGTATCCATGAATCTGGATTTAGTTTATTCAGGATCTCTTCGTTTGACTTTGGCCATGGTGAAGCAAGTCATGTCCCAGAAACATAGCTACCTCTCCAACCAGTCTTTGGGCTTCTCCCACTGGGACACCTCTGTCCTGCAGTTGTAGTAGTATTTCTTCCCAGAGGAGCTGATGTGCTCTGACCAGTCATCCCCAGGCTCGTAATGCTGTCGGAAAACAAACAAGCATTTAAGCAAAGCGGGGCATTTCAGTTCAAGCTGTGATCAAGAGGCAGAAGCTGCAGAGATGAGTGTATGTATGCAATGGTTGCCTGCGTGTGTGTGTGCGTGTGCGTGTGAGGAAAAGGTTCTGATGCAAGAGTTTGCAATTCAAGATGTGAGAGAGATATCCAATAGAGACCATCCTATCGGCTCCTAAAACCTCACTGTTGCTAGGGAATGTCACCCAATGATTCAAAGGACATTTTCATGTATTTCTTACACAAGCTTTCCAACCTAGTTTTTAATTATTTTTTAATTTTAAATGTTTTTACTTGTGACCAAAGTCAAAACTCAGACCTCAATGCATGTAGAACATGCATTGAGGTCAATGCAAATCAAATCAGCGTTATGTCGAAGTATATTAAATCGCTGTACTATCTCTTATGTGTAGTTTATCATATCATATCCAGATGTGTATTGCATCTTCCGGGAGGGAGAGATACACACCCCTTCTAACAAGCAAGTGACAGGGGTCAAACTAGTCAATAATCAGAACGCGGCATATCCGAAACTTAAGGATGTCATTGATTAGGCAATCTTTTACTACTCCCTGTAGACCGCTCAGAGTCGCAACTAAAACCGTATTAAGGCATTAACGTTAACCGCACATTCAACAAAAACGATAGCAAAGAGAAGATTTGTTTTTAAAGTGTAGAACATTGAACCAGAACGAAGAAATGCAATAAATAATCATCAATAAAAAAGGGTGAAAGCTCTGAAGCTGGTTCCTACAAAAGGCTCACACCTACCTAGGCTAATCCAATTAAATTCAATCAAAATATCTTATCCAACCTGCAATTGGTGCACATACAGCTTTGCTGGTAAACAAACACAATTCTCAAACAGCCATTCTCTGACAGCATGTGTCTAATGAGGTTAAACATTTATCGTCACTTTCCTAATTGACGAACCAGTTTTTCAAAGTGCTTTTAGTATCATTTGGACAACGGAGCTTCAGTTTAGAAAAAAAAAACGTCAAGACTGAAAAACTACTTAGAACAAAGCAAGGAAGGATGTTAATGCTATGATTTATCCGTTACATGCCACTGCTTACAGAGAGTAGTAATCGCAGCCATAAATACCTTATTCCATCACTGCCTCAAATTATGTTGTGATACAAAATCATAGAAAAAAAAACACACACACCTGCAAAAACTCACAATATTCAAACGAAGAAGACTATCACAATTGGAGGCCGTGATTTTAAAAACAAAGGAGATGGGCCATCAGCTGCTTGCCCACATGCTGAGTATTGCTATAAAGAGACATTAGATGAGCACTTACTGTGTCTGATGTCTTGCTGGGGTTAGAATGGTTGGAGCTGTGCAGAGAGCTGTGGTTGTTTTCTTGTGGAGAAAAACTGGTCCCTGGGAGAAAAAAACCAAAAGACGTCAACGCCAACCCGGCAGTAGTAGTAGTATTGTGATATTTGTTTCATATTGTATCGATACAGGGACGATAAGTGCTTTACTTTTTTAGTACTATGTGAATAACAACACATATTAAGGAGTCTTTCAGTGCGGAAACGTGATTAAAAATGCATCATAGTAGTAGCCAAGACACAAGTATAAATACCAAAACATTTCACTCTCTACACTGTACCATTCTTCATACCACATCTGCTGAAGTAACAGGTCCCACCACACAGATACACGGTGTTAGTAGTGTCATTTTAATCCAAGCTTTGTTCGGAGAAATTGTAACGCAGAAATTGTATTACTTTATAATTGAATGAATGCAAAAACGTGTTTAGTTTGTTGACTTGTGCGCAGCAGTGCACGATGTGTGGTGTGTGTTGAGGAATAATAATAATAATAATAGGTCTTGACTAGCCAGTCAGGTTCTGCTTTCATTCATCAGGTTTTCTTCTGGCGCCATCTTAATGGTTGGCCCACATCCACAAAACAGGTAATGTCATCATACGAGGCAAACTAAATCGTCTTTCGATTGCCATTTGAATATGTGTATTATAAAAGATGCAATATGAGAATGCACGAAGAATACATGTTTTGGGGTGTCCTTGGAGCGCATACTTCTACACATTAAAAGAATCTGGGGCTCTGAGTCTACTGGTTAGAATGTATTGACTCTGTACTGGAGCATTTTAATGCTGAAGGCTATACCAACTGTACATATATTAGTATCTATGACCAGTGAGCACACAACAGCCCGGTGCTGAAGTGGATTCTCGTTTTTTGCCATTTCAATTGATTTCCTAATCCTACAAAAATAACTCCTACCGAGGAATCTAAACAAAGGTCAAGTAATAAATGACTAGTGGTATTAGTATCGGCCTTTTGTGGGAGCACACTAGATACAGTGTCTACAAACCACTTCGACACCAAAGATTACATTTACAGCATACGTTGTTAAGTTCTGCTCAAAATGGGTTTAAGAGGCTCTTGTGAAGCATGGACAAGAGGCTGAGTCAGCAGATACTGGCTTATTAAGGATCTATCGCATCAGCGCATGTTTGCAAATGTACAAATAATTCATAGAATTTTTTTTGGTATATGCTACTATGAAGTATCTGACAACTAAAGACTTGGCATAGAGGGATTTTGTTATTGCTTGTAAAACATGTTTTAAAACATCTTGTCTAAACTCCTGTGCGGGGAAATATTTGTGCTATGGATGCAAAACAAGAGACCACTAGTGCTGCGACACAGATACAAAACACAGGAGAAACAGCATTCCTCTGTTGTAACAGCAAATATAAATGATACATCCGATCACATCAAAGCACCAACCACCCCCTGACCTGGGTTGGATCCACATCTGATGATGGAAGAAGATGTGCTGGTTATTCCATCACAGAGGATTCAGTGTGTAGTGCACCTTCTCCATCCCAGTGTTACACTATCAATACATGCACAAGATGCAGTGAGGGAGACAATGCTAATGCAGCCAAGAGAATATCACTTGAGGCTTACATCCATTTCAAACTTCATGGTTTCACTATTTGGTATGCCTGAATTGGCAACAACAACCATTCAGAAATAATTTCACTTGAATGATACTAATTAAACCATTGACGACAAACAAATGTCTTTGTCCAATGACAATATCTCTTGACTATTGACAACTAGCCTGATTTTAATTAAACATACCATTATTTATTTATGGTATGCAAAGGCCTTGTGTGCCATATAATTATCAGTACAAATGGGCAGAAGACATGTGTTCATGTCTTCTGTCCAAAAAGCTACTCCAAGCTTTGGTTAGCTGTTGCATTTTCCAAACGATAACCGAATAACGCTTGTCTAGCATTGGCTGAAAAACTGGGGTCAGGCAAAACATATTGAGGTTTTATTTGGTTAGATTTAACAACCTATTGAGTTCGCAACAACCTATAATTTCATACAGGCCTCCATAAACTGGTTACACAGCATATTTCACATTGATTATAGGCATATGTACCATATTAATCTCAAATGCACCTCTCTGCATCTGAATTCAGATTGAGTTACAGACGGCAGATTGAAATCTCAAGACATAAGCCATATGAATAATTCAAAAGTTTGACTATGTAACCAACTTATGTGTATTGACGGTCTTTAACCGGTTCACATTGCCGGTGGGTCACAAAGAACAGTATAAATATTCTTCACTAGGTAGTCACAGTAAGACTTACAAAATGTATGTGTCTGAAACAAACTGCTGAGCATCAGATAATCTGTACACCTGTACTGTATTTAGAATGGGCTGAGTACAAGCCCTACCAGGCGCATTGGAGAGGTACATTTTTCAATACATGTTCAGTGGACAATTATTTCATCCCCGCCAGGAACAATACAAACATCAGACATGATTCCCATATTATTTTCTGCTACTTTATCTTTATTATTTTTGTGTGTGTGTGTGTGTGTGTGTGTGTGTGTATTTACTCGGGCTGGACAATTAATCAAAATATTATCCAAATCGTAATATGGCCAAGTGCAATATCCAAATCGCTGAAGCTGCAATTTTTGGATAAAAAGGTAAGCATTTTAAAAAGGTGAAATGTGTGACAAAACACCATTATAAATGAAGTACTGTAGTGCTGCAGAGATGCCCTGGCCTGCAAATCTTGTTCTCCAGATGTAAAAAGAAAAAAACATGTTTCTTTGGTACATTCCCCAATAAATGTCACATCATGATTTTAATAGTTTTTTCAGTGAAAATTAAAATTGTGATGCAAAAATGATCATTCACACTAATCGTGAATCACATCGCAATCGTAATATCTGTCAAAAATAATCGCAATATGATTTTTCTTTTACCGTATCGTGCAGCCCTAGTATTTACCTAAATGTTGTCCGGTGTGACAATCACTTTATTCTAATACCCCATTCAAGAAGTTCAACAACAAGCATCACATAACGTAGGCCATCAGTAAATAAAGAGGCGTCCAACTAATAACATCATTTCATATAAATTCATAAACACCTACTTTTAAAAGCTGTGGAGTGTGTGGTTGGTGGCTGGTGTGAGCAGCCTCACCTGGCCCGAGTCAGACTGGGGCTCTGGGGCTGGGTGAGGCTGCACACCTGTGGTGCATGAGAGTAATCAAGGCACACAGGTGAGCCATCACCTGCCATCACCACACACACACACTCAGGGAGAGTGCGGGGACATGTCCGCATGTAACACCTGCTCTGGCTGCAACGTCTTGCCAACTCTCCAATAAACCGGTTTCAACATTCTACCCATGTCCTGTGAGTCTGAGGAGCCCAGAAAAGCCACCTCGGTGGCGTGTAGAAGCCACTTAGGTGGTGTGTGGCAGGGTTCCCTGCTACAAAAGTGCTCTAAGCACTCTGTTTTATTTAAGTTGGAGGCTGGACATTGCTGGGATTCAGAGCACAACCAGTGACTCCAAAGCTGAAGCTGTTCCAGGTGAACTCTCATCGTACCACAGCCACCATATCCCTTTGCCAAGTGCTCTGCTTAACTTAGGCAAATAAGTGACATGTGGTTTCATCAGGAACCCTCTTATAGGACCTTGCCAATGCAAAGAGATACAGCTCTGCGTTGCCTTGTTAATTTGATCACATGTTATTAAATACAAGCAGGCCAAGAGAAGCAGCTGCTTCATCGCTTTGTAGGAAAACAAAATTCAATACTACAGTGATTTACTGGAAGTTGCAGAGGTCCAGGTCTAAATTCTTCCAACTTTAAAGACAACATAAAATTAACAGCTACCAGCTCATTTTAGTCACATTATGAAAATATAATGGACCTTTCAGTCAAATCATGATCGTTCATTACATCAAAATCCAATCAGCTCAAGTTCTTCCAAGGATTAAGAGACGATGTTGTGATTGTGTGTCACCAAGTATGAGCAGGGGGGCGTAACATTCCTACCAATAACAACGCCAGGAGGGGGGCCTAAACTCATTTGACACTAAGAAATACATAGTTTAGTATAGTCACTGTTTACTGGTCAGGAGAGCACAATGCACATCTTAAATCATTAATGTTCAGTGTGGTAAATGAACACGGGGCCACTCGCCCAAGTCTGCTGAATTTGGTCCTTTGCTTGTGAATCTGTCAAGCCAATCAGTTCCCGTAGTCGGTAAATTCTCTGAAAAAATTATCAGCCGAATGCTTATGTTTGCTATTCTAAAACCTACAAATAGAGCTACAACCACACAACTCTCTCGTATTTGGCACTTTCTAATGTGACAACTATGAGCTTAGCTGTCAAACAAAAACAATGCTGTTAAAATGCCACCAACAACCTCCACTAGCAAGAAAACCAGAGACATAGGATACAAAGTAGATCCTTGGTGATGAAAGAAGATCGAAAGCATGCCTGGTCAAAGCCAAGGTGGAATCAATGCACTGCTCCTATACTGCTCTTATCGAGTTAACTACATGGCTTCTTTCATGTTTACATTTTACAACTGGCTGATAAAAAGCATGCTTGGTAGTGTTTAAGCAACACTTGCTTGTTAAGTAATGGCGTTGAATGTCTACCTGGCAAGTTGAATGATTGAAGGGTAAAGCAGGCATAATACTATGTTATTATTATCATTGACATCAATGTTTATCTCCAGCCTACATATGTGTCTAGCAATCACCAAGAGAAGAATATTATGTTTGGTTATTGTATTCATAAGAATCAAACAAATCTACTGTCTTGTTTGGCATCCATTGCTGTTATATTCACATGATGATTACTGCTAGCATTTTATACATAATTACACCAACTGCAAAGCAACCAGTGTTTTATGAAAATAATTTGGATGATTAAAGCAGGTTTAATGTTCTCATCCATGTGTAGCTCATCATCCTTCCATTAGTTCTGTAACAAGTCAAATGTTTTAGCTGTCAAAACAAAAACACACCAACATTGACTTCATTGTCTTAACGGCAACATAATAACCAATGCCCCAACAGCAAACCATGAATAAAAACCTGTGTACAGAATTTCTTCTCCATTTCTACATAACAATAATCCATACTTTATTTGCTCATGAATTTCAAGTAGTCAGCAAACACTAAGAGAAGACATCCAAAACATCAGCATTGTCATCTCAATGAAAATGTAATTTTAGTAATACTTAGTAAAACGTTGTCCTGCTTCCTAATAAATTGCGATCAGATCGTTGTTATTGTCACTCGCGGGCTGCATGAATTATCAGTGACTGGTGTTTTTCTCACCTCCATCCCGGTCTCTGCCACGGTGCATGTGGACAGCCTTCGCTCTACTGTGGCCAGTGGTGTCCATGTGTTTGTTTTCGGGGCTGTCTGACCGCCTGAGCATTTTGCAGGGAGGAGTGATGTCAGAGCTATCGCGCATCTTCTCATGGCGGTGGTCCCCCCCTGGGTGGCTCTTGGATGGGTATTTGAGAGTCTGCAAACAGAAATTGAATACACCCACTAGATCCTCATGTGTCAATGACATGCCATCATACTATTGCAATCAGGATTCACTGTGGAATTCAAAGCATCTGGCGACAGTGTTGTGCTGTGAGCTTACCATCACAATATCATGCGACACTGTTTTAATATGGTTCTATATGTTGCTGGTGAACTAGGCACATTATTACCATGTTGCTGACCATCGATTTCGAGGGTATGCTAACTGGTACTCAGTGGCATGATGGATAAGTGAAATATCGATATTCTTGGAGACTAACAGCCCAGTTTAATTAGGTCAGAGAGATGTATGACTGGCAATGCTGCTTTTGCTGAAAAAATTTAATAAATGAACTCATAAATAAATAAATACATTTCCTAACAAGCAATATATTACATGATTCGGTGTTTAATATTGGCTCTGTTCTTATAACATATTGCGTATAGGCCCGATCGGTCCGTCCAACATGGAAGCTAACAGGCTGACGTTAGCTTGGAGCTCAAATAAAACTAGTCAATATAATTTGCGAAAGCGTTGGATTCGACGGATAGCGACGTTCACACGGTATTATCCTACCAACGATCATGGAAGCGGACATCTCGGGCCGACAGAGATTAATTTGACGCCAAACGAGCTACTTTTCGGTGTATTTTCCGCACTGTCTGGGGCCTGTCGTGCTCTCTGGAAGCCTGAACTGGAGTGTCCATTTTAATCTTATTTGTTGCTAGCTGTTTAGCTAGCGGGCTAACAAGTACCTGATAGGGCTGGGAATCTCTTCGGTCGCACCTGCAAATAGAAATAAAATGCTTATCGACACCGGCAAACAGATCACATTTAGACACGATAGTTAAAAGTCCGGCACACGGCACAATGTTCAAGTTTCCAGACACTTATTTTGGTTTAGATAAAAAAATGGCGGATTGTCAACGCGCATCTACGAGAAGGAAATCTGCAATAAGTAATATTAAGAAGATGTTTACCCATCGCCGAGTCTCGGTTGTTTCCTTGCATACATTACCATCAATGCCGTGTTAGTGTGTTTGGAGTGGGATGTGAAAGATCGGCAATGGTACTATGCTTTCGTGTTGATTCGGTAACCAGGAATCGCCAACGGGTTTCAAGCCTAGCCTGTGTGTGTATTTCAATGCGCTCCTCAGCTTCGCTCGAGCGCCCTCACTCAGTCCATCTCCCACTCGCACCGACCGCTCTTCTCTCGGCACCAATGCCTGTGTCGCCAGAGCTGCGTATTAGGTTGCCAAGAAAGGAAACAAATACACAATTTGCAAAAAAAACATTATTTAGGCAGTTTAGAGTATGTATGTGGTTGTTTTAATTCGTCATCTATTTTAAAACATATTTCTTAAAAAGTAAACCGAGTACACTTCCCCTCCTAATTAAATTACAAGAGACATTGATCTATCTCACTAAGGCTGTGTATATTTTTTGGATTATTACATGGATATCAGCAAAGCCGAAAACATTTGATCCATAGATAATTCTGATGTTTACATTTAGGTTTCGTTGTGGTTGGTTTTTGGATTATTTAATTTTGCAATGTTAACAGTCTATGATTTCTGAAATTGCGTATTTTTCATGTACTGGCAACCTTTATCTGCAATTCTCCGCTGTCTTCTCCGACAGCAACATTCGGACCGTGATCAATGTAATTGCAATCGACTATAAGAAACACATGTATATTACACTATACTTTACTATACACCAGATAAATTACGACAAAACAACACGAACAATTCGACTTTATATCTAATCAACATAACAACAACATGCCGATGAGACTTCATAATTTGATCTCTTGCGACACCTTGTGGTGATACTTTAATATCACCAATGGAGAGTTTATCAAGAGAAGTGATACACTGCTATAAGAGATAACTGAGATCTGATAAGCGAACCTTTCTATAAATCTATTATATTCTATAAATAAATCCCATTAGAACCAACGTTCTTAAAAACATATAAAATGTCCTGTTAAAATAACATACCTACATTTCTTTCATGTGTGAGCGCCGAATAAAAATATTCGTTAATCACATAAGAAAGAGGAAGATTGGAAAGAAACAAGGAGAAAGAAAATTAGTTGAAGAATGAATAATAGAAGGAAAAAGAAAAGAGAAAGAGGAGGCAAAGTAGACCACCAGCACAAAGAAATGAGGGGGAAGGAGGGGGCCGTCCAAATTCTGAATCGCAACTTCTTTTGTCCACAGATGAAGGGCAATTCTCTTGGAAGAATAGAACAAAGGGCATGTAGCCTGTATTTCCCCATACAGCACGTTATGTGACATTTATTTAGCGCCTTTATATCTCCGTAGTTTGTCCAAGTCGCTAGTGTCACATAATGTTGTGGGCCTAATTTACTTACAAATGACCAATCATTTTCTTCATAATTTCCTGCTGTAGGGGTTTCTATGTTGGAGCAAATATACTTCTCATCAATAAATCAAGTTCGACTCGACTAGTTTAATTAATTTCGAAGCCTATTTGTATTTTCCTCGTTCTTAAGTTCATCCTTATCCTAACCGGTAGGGGGAGGTATTGGACCGTATTGCTAGCAACGCAACTGTACTCACCTGTTCAACGCAACTGAACTCACTGGCCGAAAGAAATCTGAGATGCGTTCGTTCATTAACAGTTGACGATGCTTGATTAAGATTGCATTGTGGTTGCTCTGTTTTATATCAATTCACATCCATTTGCACTATTATGATGGCTTCCGATTTCTTACATACATTGTTCATTTGTTTTAACTTTAAAACACGCCACCATATTATATGTCAAAATATATTACCGTGTGTGTTTTATAAACTACATTAAGCCGCATGTTTGTTCATGCTCATGAGAAAGACTTGATTCTTGGCAAACATACTATGATTGACAATTCAAAGAGCCAATAGAATTACTTAGTAACACCTTAAAACGAAATTGACCAATGACAGAAACGCCTGGGAGGCTACGTCAGGACGGCCCCCCGGCACTGATCCCAGAGCCGCTCTCCACTTTCTAAGCCAACCACTGCGATTGTATTCCGGTGGAAACCTGATCTCCGAACAGTGTTTGTGTGGGTGACTTTATCTCCCGTAATATGGTACGGACAGGCGTTTCGTTTTGAAAGGTTCTGTTCACCAGATAGACAGAAAGCGTTGTTCTTGACTGAGCGACAGTAAAGAACAAATCACGGTTTCTAAGCTAAGTACTACGTTGATTAGGACGGGTTTCACACACAAAAGGAATCGTTTAAGTAAATCCCTGACCGACAAGAGGCTGTTCCGCACCAACGCCCGAAGCGATAGTGAGTATCAACACTGTCTTCACTAAAGTTACATTCAGTTCAATGTTCCGCAGGGAAGGGTGGCTTCAGTTTTGGCCACCTCTCACAGTCCGCCGTTGTTATTTATGAGGGAAAAAAATCCACTTAAATATACAAGAAAGTGTTGTAGTCTACTCCAGAAGATAAAGGAACAACGTCAACAATGGTTATAAAATGTCAAATACTTTCCTATTAAACTTTCATAAAGCATACACATAATCCCAGGCACACCCACATCATTGCCAACACGATTAGGGTACATCGTCTTTCAAAGTTTAGAGAAGTGGACACATTTGTTGGACTTGCGAAAGTGTGTGTGTGTGTGTGTGTGTGTGTGTGTGTGTGTGTGTGTGTTGTGTGTGTGTGGGTG
>OMNO01043421.1:0-11407 GCA_900303215.1 Trachyrincus scabrus
ATGCTCACTTTTTCCCACATCTTGAGATGTTAATACACTTTGTTCGTGCCTCGGATTTAGCAGAGATGCTCTCAGAAACGGAAGACCACCCCTGCACCCTCTCCGGCTGGATTAGACAGCAGAATGATTTAAACATGGCAGCGGTTTTGCTGCAGCCATCTGCACACCAAGGGACTTATGGGCGAGAGAGGGCCCGCCGCCCGCCACACATTTACATAAGCTGCAGTGGGGTCGCAGCCGCATAGGGACTAGTCAGACGAGGCGTCGCTGGTTAGGGCCGGCCTGCCTTTCAGCTGTCATCATGATGGAAGTGTCTATCTTAAGCTTCCCTCTCAGCCTGCATGTGTGAAGGGTGACAGAGAGAGAGAGAGAGAGAGAGAGAGAGAGAGAGAGCGAGAGAGAGAGAGAGAAAGAGAGAGCGAGGATGAAAAGGGGGTAGTGATGTGCACCAGGCTGTTCTGTCCCTCTTCCTGTTTGGTGTGCTTGGGCAGCCATGTCTCACCAGCCAGTAAAAGGCTGCAGAGCACTCATGCAGGTGCTGCACATGAGACACGAATGCATTTGCACATATACGCGCAACACACACACACACACACACACACACACACAATGCATTAAGTGATATTAGTATTGCAGAATGAATGGCCACAATATCTATATCATAGATGCCATCTTTATTGGAAAAGCTGAAATATGGGATTTTAAATAATAATAATAATAATGTAAATTTTTTACTGGGACTTAAAATGGATTTGGTCCAGAATGGTTCGATTAAACCAACGCCCGACGTCGATAATGCCAAGGCTACTGAAGGTACCTGTATGTTGGGGTTCTGTCCATTGATGTCAGCTTTGGAGAGGTCTGGGAAGTTGTGCAGGTCCAAGAGGAAGGCTCCGGGGCCGTCCCGCTGCAGAGTGCCTCCAGACCCCCGTGTCCAGGGGAGGGTGGCTGGCCGGTGGGCTGGCCGGTGGTCCGGACCCGGCCGCCGGCCCTCAGAGTGGGCGGAGGAGCTGCTTTTTGCATTTATGTTATTCTGTAGAAAAGAAAATATTAAAGGTTGGTTATATGTGGTATATGGATTTACATTTTTTTCAAAGCTTTATGAATAAGACCTCTGCATCTATTGGTATTCTCTCAGGGGCATTGTCTTTTTTAATTTCTCTTCATCACAAAGACTGGAGTCCCGGTTCCTTTCCATTCTGTAGACAAGACATGTTGGAACACCTGGGTTCAATCTGATGACTGGAAATGACGGCAATGTTCGTCATTCGTCTGTCATTCACACCAGGCTTTAAACTAGCTATAGCATATATAGATAGTCTATGTCGAGGATAAATGTATGTTTTTGTGTTTTTAATTAACACTACTCCCCTTTACCATGGCATTATATTGTAGACACATATAGCATGTTTGCTTCGGTCTGAGAAAAACAGGGGACTGAGTTTCCTTTATGTCTGGTGCTGCGGCTATATACAGAAACCTAAGCAAACATTGCAAAATAATTGCTTCTGCCTTCTGGGTTGACAGCAAAAAAAATGAAAAAAGAAACCTAACGCTGTGTTGTCTGACAGGTTGTAAATCCATCCGAGTGGACGCATATGTCTGCTGTCACGTGTGCACACAAGGACCAATTACTCCTCCATTGGACAGACAGCAATAAGTAGCCGGCAATCATCCATCCATCCTGGGGTGGCAGAAAATAACATCAACGGGACCCATCAATCTTCCTGGTTTTTTCCTTCGTCCTCCGCTGTGTTTTTGTGGCCTGCGAGTACGGCTAGCGGGGCTATGCGCCTGCGGTTGCCTGTCGCAGACAAAGTGTCAGCTCGGCCGCATTGTGGTGAGCATAAAAGCCCCCGGTGGAGTTGTTTGTGTCCGGCCAAGGTGCACCCTGGGACAATATGAGCCTGCTAAATGAGCCATGCAGCCCCATGTGGAGACTTATGAATGTAAGCGTAGCCTGGATACAGCAGGATGAGAGCCAGAGAGACCATCATCTACCACACAAGCCAAAGTACACTATTGGGTGAAAATGTGCTGAGTTCAAATACTAATTGCATTCAAATATCACATTTTCACCAAATTATCGCCGCATTGTAATTACGCAGAAACTATGACGTAAATGGGACATTTTCGCATGACCACCAGACAAAGTGGGAAAGCTTTTAGAGGTAGTAAAAGCTGATACACAAAGTCATAAAAATGCAAACGAAAGTGATGATTACAATTTTTGGAAAAATATAGATTCCATCAACTACCACCGCAAGCACAATTTCCTCACTGACCGAGACCAATGAATTATGGATGGTCGGCATGCTGTGAAGGCAAAGGTCATTTCAACACATAGTTTGTGCGGCTGCTGTCCAATAATGATGAGAAGATTGCAGGAATACTTTAATTCCATCACAATTATTGGTGGAGACCAAACTTTTAGTTCAGACGATATATCTTCTCAGTGAAAGGTCAAGAGTTCCTCTTACAATAATGGTAATTTAATTTAATTTACATTCTAACAATTCTAACTACCAAAGCAGATGAAAGAAGCTCAAAATATATATGTATATTGAATCGCTTTACGGTAAAACCCCAACTTTAGGGCAGTTCATACAATTACAAAAGGTGTCTGATTTAGAGGAACTTAAAGCTGCCGGAGTCCATTTCGGTGCCATGGAATCTTACAGTGGGACTTGTTGGAACCAGAAATGTCTGCTGTGCCACCAGAATATCTAATTCCACTAATACTGACGCTCTATGGGCGCACAACACTTATGCTCCTTTTGGCTGCTGCTGTCTACTTTTTCAGCAAGGCCCTGCAGAAACACCATACATGGAGTCGACCCAAAGCCTAATAGCAGCAACGCCAAAGACAAGTACAGACAGCCTAAAGGGATGCCAGTACATCGCAGGGTAACACAAACCAAAGTACACAAGAAGAAAGTCCATGCAAACTCCACACAGACAGGCTGAGGTTTGAACACAGTACAGTACAGTAGAGGAGGTGGTGACTTACTAGTTTCACAAATCAGACTTGAGATAAATATCTAAAGTCTGACGGCAGACGAGCTCAGATCTGGTGAACGGGGCATTTCACTTTCTTTCGCTGCTTCATATTTGTTTCGACCAATCATGTTGCTGGAGGCGGGGATCTGTAAGCGCGTAATTGCCAAAGACAAACTTGGCCTGCAGTAGTAAACTGTAAAAAAAAGTGTCTGTAAAGGTTTCAAATCAACACCGTGTAGACGGGCCACTGTAGCAATACGCTTATTAAAATCCCCTTCTGAATGCTTCATCCACTCGCGAGAATGAGTTTTCTTCGGTAGAAACGCAACAGGAAGCAAGGCGTAACTCCGCCCCTTTCAGTTTGTGGTTTCCGGCCCAGGCTCTGTGTCGTCTCCCCCCAGAAGTTCTGCTGTAACACAGTAGGACTGCTGGATCAGAAGTTCTGCTGTAACACAGTAGGACTGCAGCAGCTGGGATGCTCTGGCACATCTCATCTGGAAGCCTTTCATGTTTTACTTTTTAACAGCTTCTTGACCTTTATGACAATGAACAACCAAGCCCTTAACTGCCGTTACCATTGTGTGTTTATTGTGTCTGTATTCAATACTAGAATATGAGTACAGCATACGCTAAATAAGGCTAAATAAAGCAATAGTCCACAATATAAGATAGAAACTTTAAGTAATACATAAGTAATACTTTAAGTAAGACCGCAGCTGAATGATTCATTAGAATAAAACACACTAATTGTTGCGTAATCTCTGTGATGATAACCCATCTAAATAATCAAGGCTCATCTTTCCCTCAGCTGAGGTCTTCTTCTTCAAGGAGGAACCAGGACGCGCTTTAATTGTAGATCACAAGTGACCTCAGTTCATCCGGGCCTCCCAGGGTGTCTGCACACATGCTGCAGGGAGCCATGAATGAACCCTGTGTGTGTGCGTGCATGGAAGCACATGCACGCACACACACATCACAGCATCTCCTCTCTTTTTTCCCGCTTCCCCCCTATTTCACTTGTGTGTAAGCGCTGCTTAAAGGAGCATGACTCCATTTTCAATTGGGAGCCGCTCAGGGGTCTTTGCCCCATGGGAGGCGGGCAGGAAATGAAGGCAGTGCAACATTGCGCCACTTGCCTTTCAACACTCAAACTATCCTCCCACTGTCCCAAACTATCCTCCCACTGTCCCAAACTATCCTCCCACTGTCCCAAGCCTCACGCTGAGTGTCCGTCGTACGTCTGAAGGTTGACTTTACTGCACCGCTATGAAGATGGCGCTCTGTAGATACATGGGCATTGTTTAGAAGGAAGTTTAAATAATATATATATAAAACCACTTTTTTTCTTTTAAAAAGGACAGGTTTCTTTTGAAATAGCTGACAGTCAGTGTTTGCTTCATGGTTAAATCAGAGGAACTTTAATGGCTGTAAACTGTAAAGTGAAACCGGTCTTTTTGTCTCGGCAATAATACCGGCCATGCCGCCATTGTGTCTCCAACCGGGAGTTTTACTTCCTCCGACTACAGGTGCAGGCAGCCGGATCCTGTTATTTGTGTTTCTCTCAATGGCATCTTAAACATGACACCTTGGGGGGCTACGATGAGACCGCTGGGCCGTGACCGCACTGGGCAAATGATGACATCATCTTCGGGAGGAGGAAAACCAGTGAAGCATTTCAGCGGCCGGTCTAAAAACTCCATTCATCTGCAGGTAACCATTCAGGGACGGTCTTACTGCTGGCGCTGTGGGAAACACTCCTTTTACGGGAAGAAATTAAATTCTTGAGCCAAGATCTCAGTGTTAAGAAAAACCTGCATGTGCTTATTTTATTTCAACGGCGGAATCGCCAAAGAATCGTCTCTCCTCTCCTTGACCTGCCATCTCTACCAAACTTTTGGCTGTGTGACAAACATTTGATGAATTCCTGGAATATTTCCCCCCCAGCCTCGCATGCTGTCCTGGAACACAGGCGTGATGAAAGCATTAGAAACTACACTGGCCTTCCATACACATTCCCTTTAATCTAGTAAACTATATGTGAAGGAAAGCATCCCAGACCTCCCAGCGGACATAAATATAAATATATAATATAAATATATCCCCTTTACGTTATGTCACACAGTGGGGCAGTGAAGCAGCCATGGTATTCCAGTAGCCACACTAAAAATACATCAAAAAGCAGCCTGAACGTTAACGCTGGTCTGAAACAAGCCAGTCGATCCAGGAACCTTCTGGTTTGAAACAAGCCAGTCGATCCAGGAACCTTCTGGTTTGAAACAAGCCAGTCGATCCAGGAACCTTCTGGTCTGAAACAAGCCAGTCGACCCAGGAACCTTCTGGTTTGAGCTAACTCTGCTGGAGTTAGTGGGTTGTTGCCCGTATGTTTATGAAAGGTCGGTTCACCTATCGGTCTGTCAGAGGGTGTCATATACCTTAGACAACATAACCATGTGGGAAATGCTGCATGGGAATACTTGCCAAAATGTGGAGTTGTGGTATGTAGACCTGGATATAAAAAAATATGTATTCTTATATTGGCAAGAAAAAAACACCAAGCAAATGTGACTCAAAATGTGTGATCAATTAACTCTGCGATCAGGTAGTGTGTTCATGAAGTGGAGAACAGTCTGATGATCTGGGGAACAGGCTGATGATCTGGAGAACATTCTGATGATCTGGAGAACAGTCTGATGATCTGGAGAACAGTCTAATGATAAGAACAGTCTGATGATCTGGAGAAAAGTCTAATGATAAGAACAGTCTGATGATAAGAACAGTCTGATGATCTGGAGAACAGTCTGATGATAAGGAGAACAGTCTGATGGTAAGGAGAACAGTCTGATGATCTGGAGAACAGTCTGATGATATGGAGAACAGTCTGATGGTATGGAGAACAGTCTGGTGATAAGAACAGATGATGTAAGGCTAGACAGAGTGGGTCAGGATGCTGAACCACACAGACCATAACCTGAGTAGATTGGGGGGGTGGGTGCACCCTGGGGGTTCAGCCCTGGCCCTCTCTGCCGCCTTGTCAGGAAACCCCTTGAATGACGGTGATGAGTCTCTGATGACAGAGAAGAGCCCGTGGCTAATGTTTAACCCTAAACAATAGTATCTTGGGGTCGCACTCTGACCCTGCCTCGTCTTCCATTTCTTCTTGTGTCCAACCGCCGTTCCCAGGAGGCACTTTAGACCACATCCTTGGATGTCAACAATCCCCATAGACTCAGAGGCACCCCAGGCTACGGAGGCTTTAGGTTACCTGCAGGGCCGTAGGCATAGATGGGCACTTTCATCAAACCCATCTGTGACCATCTCGCCCCTTCCATTATCTCCCTTCAGATCACCAGACCAAGGGTGTATTTAATTTCTCTTTTTGAACTTTATCTTCCGGAACAGCAATGAGCACTGTTTAGCAATCTAAAGTAAAAAAAAAAAAAAAAAGAAAGAAGAATACTCCAGATGTTACTCACCTCTGTCAGCAAAGCCCCCTGGTCCAGGCTCAGCGTGGCGTTGGCCTGCGGCAGAGGGCTGCTCCGCAGCACCGTTATGTGCAAGGTGAGGAGAATAAGACCCAGGAGCAGCAAGACCTCCGCCGCCAGCCGAACCATCCTCTTAACGCGGGCGCTCTTCGGACTCTGCGGTGTGGCCGGAGCTCCAGCGCCGCCTCCAGATGCAGGGACCCCGATCTCCGGATCCGCCGGGGAACAGGAGCCGCAACACCACTTAGAAGCCACTTCGGGAATCAGAATTACAAAAACGAAGAAAAGGATAGGGAATGCCTAGTGGTCAAAACGCACTCTGATATAATTGGAATCCAGCTTTTCCAGGGCTGGTTGTTCACACGACTCTGTTTAACTTGACTCAAAGGGATGTTGTAATTGTTGGACCCTCAAACTATTTCTAAATATCTGTAGGTCATTTGAAGTCGTCTGCAGTGGTCAGATAGTTCTTTTCAAATAAAGTTAGTTTTTATCGACTTGACGAAGTGCGCCAGCGACCATCCAGGATCGACGGTCTTACTGCGCGACGGTGGACGCGCACCGCATCCTTCACGTCCAGAGACTAGAGGTCCACAGTCCCGTCGCGTCCCCGGCACATTCTAGGGTTCATAAGTGAGTATTCCTCGTTTCCATTTTTGTCCGTACTATTACAAATGTTCTTGTCTAATCCGCATTCTGAGAAGTGCACATCACGAAACGAAAAACGACAAAGTTGTGAAACCAATTGCGAAAACAATTACGCAGCCACAGTAATAGTCCAACTCGCTATAGTTTCATCCCTTCAAAGGCAGCGGTCGTCCATTCTGCTGCAAACAAGAACTAGTGTCAGTATCCAGCGAGGTGAGCCTGGGTTTGGAAGTGTGCTGCCGGGATGTAATCACATTAAACCTCGGTGTGTGAGACACACACGCTGCTCCTGGTGTGCGCTCTTTAGAGTTGCTTTATACGCCCCTCTGTTGCTTGGCTGTCAAGACGCCATCCCCCTATTTAACCCCTTCCGGCCCCTGAAACCCACCGGACACCGGAGATGCCAATTCACATATAGGCTCGTAGTGTGACTCGTGTGTGGGTTGACCACGAATTCCTTCTCGGCACATGGGATCAAAAGCACAGACTGTTGAGTAAAGTGTGGTTTAGATGTAACAGTGTGTTGCCTACTCGCCTCCCCATGTAGACGCAGAAGGTACCACTGAACAAGACGACAGGGGGCCCTCTACAGGACAACAGTGTTGTTTGTGTAGGCTACTATATAATATAAAACCTGTCAAGACCCTTTTACTTACGACCACCGTCCGCCCCCCACCCTAGCACATTACGTATGAGCGTTACTGGTGGTGTCGTATTGGAAACGCTCTTCCAACACCTCCCGAAACGCTCCAACAGGACAAATGGCACAGAACCATTTGTGGAGATGTCTATTGTAAACTTCAAAGGGCAGATAACACATGATGGGTCAACTGAGGTTACTTTTGAACATACCCTCATTGTATTCTCCTGATATTGGACTAAGATGAATAGGATTATTTGAGTCATTGTATTTTCTTCTTCCAACAGAGTGTAGGCTACTCCTTTAAAGACTGTGAAGGCTCTAGAAGACTGTAGAGTCTTTAAAATGTAAATCATACATTTGTTTTGCGTTCTTCAGAAACAGCGGTCAGCATCAAACGTTGAGGAGCGGGTTCCTTAAACAATAGCAGCCTTCTGCTATTCAGATAAATTCAAATTAGACCCATATAGCAAATAGCTGTACTGTAGACCATGTCATCATTGTTTTTAGAGACACACAGTGTATTTGTCACAAACAGGACACTGCATGCAGCATACTGCTTTAAACTATTGCAATTAAAATGCATCCCATCATGAAGGTCTATCCTAATAAATAACTTGGTGATGCAACAAAATAAATACTAACTAAACCACTTGTACACATGCTTGCAGAAACAAGCCTGTTATGACAATTATTGTTCACCCACGTGAAGAAAGATTTTACTATCAATATATAACGCCTACATAAGGCGTCGCTATGCTATGTTGCTACGTTTCACCCATCTCTGCGTTGTTTCTGTGTCATCATACAAAATACACAAACATAGTAGTCTTCCCACAGGGCAGAACGAGTGCCGACTAGACCCGGTCTGACATGGTAAGAAAACCCATTCATCATCCGCCCTTCTCTGCAGAGCCCATCAAATCACTCCCCATGCCAACAGAACTCAGAGTTCAGCGCTAATTGCTAGGTTAGGTTGCTAGGTTAGAGTTGCTGTTGGCTCAGGTGACGCATGCTCCCAGAATGCTTACATCCAGAGACATTTTGTAGGTGAAAGAGAACAATTAAGTGGTTAAAACTATAGACGTACGCCGTGTGGTCACAAAAACAAGCCAAGACACCTTTTTTTTTTGGTTCTGCGTAAGCACTGTTGATTTTAATTGCATGTCAGGGAAGTGATTGCACTGTGATTTATGATTTTCTTTGGTAAAACATGACCTCAGGGGGTTCTTTGATAGAGACAGATGATATAGGTGATAATAGTGAGGCCTAGTGGTCATATTTGTCCAACAATAGACCCTATTCACAGAGGTGTCGCTGATAACACTAAGTATGGGTCTGCTCTCTCTATGTACCAGGGAACGGGGAGTACTGAAACTAGTGAAGATATCACACATTGCCCATGGACCAGTGCCCTGCTACACTAAAGTAGCAGACCCATCATTAGTGTTGTGAGCGACACCTCTGTGAAATGGGTCCATCAGGATGTAAATCGTCATGGCTTTGAGTTAAATGCACATCATTCACGATTCAAGACTGTGGATGTTATTTTTTATGATGAAAAATCTAAATAGTAGACTGTATATATACATGTATTGTGTACGGTTTGCTCAGATGCTTAAAAATATTTACAAATGTGAACCCACTCTTGAATTCATCGTCGCGCTACAAAAATAAAAAAGAAAGAGTTTACCAAATTGAACCCATGACACAGACACATTAAAAAGATACACGTAATATTACATTTCATTTAATATCTCCCATGGACACAAACCCAGCAGAGATTTGACTCTTTGTCTTAAAATCTTCTCATTGTATTATATGATATTGTATTCAAAGACATATACAAAAATAAGTTCATTTTGACTAATGTCAAAAATATCTTTCAGTTAACAATATATATGAACATATATATCTTAAAAAGGCATATAAAGCAGCTGCCATATATTCAACCTCTGTTATGGCCTGGCGTACAGAAGTAAAACTCTGTATTACCACTGTCTTCATTGTACAGAAGTAAAACTCTGTATTACCACTGTCTTCATCGTGTGTGTGTGTGTGTGTGTGTGAGGGAGGGACCACCATCAACTGTCCAACTCAAAGTCTGACTCGTTGAACAGCTCGGGGCGTGAGGAACACTTCCTCCGTGAGAACTTCAGACACAGGTCGTCTCCCACCTCGTTCAGGTGGTGCAGGACCTGAGAATGGAAAAAAGTCATAATGTGCTATAAACTATGAACTGTTTAATCATTTATCAGACACTTCCAGTGAGTTTTAGATGCGTGTCATTAAGCAGGTAGGGGTTAGGCATGTAGGCTCAATGAGGCCTACAGCTAGACTGTGGACATTGAGAGCTATGGGTAAAACACCCTAACCACTACTAGACTATCCGGCCTCTACATGTATACTGTATTACTGTACTGAGTGTTTATGTATTAAGTGTGTGTGTGTGTGTGTGTGTGTGTGTGTATGTGTGTGCATCCAGCGCTCTACCTACCTCGTCCAGCATGGCTCGTGTGTGTGCTGCAGACACACAGAAGCGCGCCCGGGCCTCCGTGATGGGCGTGGCCGGGAAGCCCACCACCACCACGCCTATCCTCCTCTCCAGCATGGCTCTGGAGAACGCCCTGCGGAGGAACACCACCAGATACGTAAAGCAGGCTCCAAAACCTGCCACCAGCCAGCAGACAGACTGGCAGGTAGATAAATAAATACAATCACGGTGCATATTAAAACAAGTGCTTGGCCGGGAGATGTTTCCACTCTGGTAGGTAAAAAGACACAATTCTAAAGTTAATTGTGGGCCCTTTTTGGTTCATCTCCATCACATCTTCATCAAACCGTCACATGTAGGGGTGTATGAAAAAAATCAAATCGCAATTCGTATCTTCTATGATTCCCATAACCCCTGGCAGTGTTATGGCCATGCTCTACCGGTCCTAGACAGGACCTGGGCCAATATATACAAGTGTGTGTGTGTGTGTGTGTATGAAGCATGGAACATAGGAGGGGGTTAAAAGCGGAGGGTACAGAGGAGAAGATGTGTTTGGTAGGACTCTTATGTCTTGTGTGTTAACTATTTTAACTAGTTTGTCCTCTAGTTTGGCAGCTATCAGTCAGACATCAGTGAACTACTTTCTAATGTTTTTCAGGATGGACCTCGTTTCTCCCTCAGCATGTCATAACTGCAGCACCTACATGTAGCTCTCGTTCTGTCAACAGTGAGCGAGACGGGACACACAGTCTGGTAAGAGTACAAATCATCTGTAACCTGAAGTAACAAACTCTAAGTAACTCTTCCGGCGGAAGCCACGTAATAATGAAAAGAGCCGAGGGCGGTTACAGAGTTTGCGTCGCCGATGGGACACTTACACAACTTTGCCGGGCATGTACAGCAGGATGGGAACCACGGGCGAGCTGTCGTTTCCGTAGATGATGAAGCCCATCTCCTTCAGCCTCGCCCTGAAGTAGCGCGTGTTCTCCGCCAGCTGCTGGATCCGCTGAATGCCTGCGGTAAGAACAACATTTCAACGTGGGAATGCAATATTCGCACCTCCGAGGATCTCTCCACTGTTGAAGAGGAGGGGGGGATCCAATCCATGTCCATGTCAGCTGCTCATATCTCCTCTCTCTCCCT
>OMNO01043445.1:0-10272 GCA_900303215.1 Trachyrincus scabrus
TCTGATTTGTTCATTTGTTCAACATTTATTAACATTAACATTTAGAGAGAGAGAGAGAGAGAGAGAGAGATACAGAGAGACAGAGAGAGAGAGAGAGAGAGAGAGAGAGAGAGAGAGAGAGAGAGATACAGAGAGAGAGAGAGAGAGAGAGAGAGAGAGAGAGAGAGAGAGAGAGAGAGAGAGAGAGAGAGAGAGACAGAGAGACAGAGAGAGAGAGAGAGAGAGAGAGAGAGAGAGAGATAGAGAGACATACAGAGAGACAGCGAGAGAGATATAGAGAGACATACAGAGAGAGAGAGGGACATACAGAGAGACAGAGAGCAAGAGAGAGAGAGAGAGAGAGAGAGATACAGAGAGAGAGAGAGTGATATAGAGAGACATACAGAGAGAGAGAGAGAGAGAGAGAGAGAATGAGGTTGCTGGTAAATATCCAGGTTTTGGGTCTGGCTGGATGTTTGGTGGGCGGTAGTACAACCCAGTGTGGCGTGTTAGGTCAATAGCAGCAGTAGTGCTGGTTTGGAGGAACCGGCCACAAGGCCTGTTATTATAGTGCTACCACATGCCACAGGGTCTTTTTAAGGACATGCTAAACCATTAGGGCTTATTGTTGTCAAAAGGGTGGTTTGCAAAACTACTGCTCTCCCATAACTTGCCAAACCATATTTTGAATGACAGTAGCGAGAGGTTTTTCTTGATTCTCACTGCTTTACGTATTTGTATGTATTAAATGTGTTAATATGGAAATCCTTGGAGGAATGTTACATACTGTATTATAAAATTATACGACCCTTGAAATATTCACACTGCGTTTCAGGCACTGCACACGTTTGTTAATATGTGAATGAGGAAACTTTAGCTAATGGTCTGTGGGGAAAAAAAGCCATGATTTCAGTTTAAAACAAGCTTCCAAGTGTCTTACTTGTTGAGGAACTCTGCCTGACCACAGACTTTGAGCAGGTATTGGTCCACATCGACATTCAGGTCATCCTGGGCATAGCACAGGGTCTGGTAGATCAACAGGTCCACGGTGGAAGAGCCTGCCAGGGGAACATGTAAACATCATGAGTAGTTCTACGAGATACAATATGTCCTTGTTTATTGTGTCTTTGGCTTTGACAACTTTCAGTCAGTTTGTTTACATGGCCCACTAAAACAATCGTGCACTCAACGGAAGTTAGATCAGTTGAAGAAGACAGATTAATCCAACCATAACATTTGACGATACATTGAAGTACCCGGATGATAGACTGACTCCAGGACTCACTGAGTTGTGTTTAAACTTCACATGCATACCTTTTTTTAAAGATTCCCGTTGTGGCACTTTTGCATGCCAATGTGTTTTAAGATGTTTAGATATCTCTTTAGATCTAACAATATGTTTGGCCGTGTAACCGTGCGTTGAACGGTCAGCCATGGTAGGTCAATAATGCGTAACCACGAGCTCCTGTTTATACAGTTGGTGAACCAGCGGGTGTATGTGGCTTACCCGGTTACCGCATTTACATGACAAATGACTTGGGATAAGGGTCAGGTTAAAGGATCAGTGTGTTTCTTAAGCAGCCGGAGG
This sequence comes from Trachyrincus scabrus, assembly GCA_900303215.1. Classification (NCBI taxonomy): domain Eukaryota; kingdom Metazoa; phylum Chordata; class Actinopteri; order Gadiformes; family Macrouridae; genus Trachyrincus; species Trachyrincus scabrus. The sequence goes on from OMNO01043445.1 coordinate 1,568, forward strand.
TGTTTATGTGGCAGTTAAGAAACGCATTACCGCCGTAACCACGTTACAATCACGTTTTTAGTGTGCATGTAAACGCACTGAATAACAACACTTAAAAGACACACACAACTGAAGAAAACAACTGTTAGTTAGTGCGGGGCTTTACCGTCGCACGTGAAGGTGAGCGGCTCCCTGAAGTGGTCGCTGATGACTGTGACCTTGACGCTGACCCCAAGGCCCTGCTGCAGCTCTTCGTGGGCCACCGATGGAGACCAGACGAAGCCTGTGTTCTTGGAGCGCTCGCTGCACGGGTAGGATGACCTCAAGCTGCACACAAACATTAGAGTCAAGTCCATTTTATTTGTACCTTAATCACAGTCACATGACACCCCCCTAACCCTAAGCTCTCTAAACGGGAAAGGAAAATTACCCAAAATATCAAGGAAGAAAGGAACCCAGAAGAGGGATCCCACCTTCCAGGCACAGTTAGGAGGGCAACAGGTGCCATAATGGGCAGATATAGTGGTAGCATAAACAAGCAAAACATAGGTTAAGTAAGATTAAGTTGTTTAAAATGAGTAATGACTTCTAAATCAATCATGAATGTGAGCTAGTCTGATTAAAGTCTTCATTTCTAGGCAGTGGCCAATAGTTTATGGTGTTGAGAGGTGGTGGCTAGTGAGCGAAGGTGGTGGCTAGTGAGCGAGGTGGTGGCTAGTGTGTAAGCTGGTAGCCGTCAGATGGGGTGGCCAGGCATTCAGTCATGATGCTACGATTATAGCATGCCCGCTTCAATAATGGGTAATCAAGAATGGGTAGGCGTAATCTCGTTTTCGATCTTAAGGACTCAGCAATAATTTATTCCCCACATAGGTTCAACATGAATGAGTTCAGTTAGTTAGTAAACAATGTTTCATTATTGAAAGGCCTAGATAGGATGCTATTGTAGTACAGCTGCCACTGTTATGGTGCTTTAAATGGACGTCTTGCCACACATCAGCAGGTGGTTGTCAACATGGCAGTAAAACTTTTGTATGTCACTCACATGTCCAGCATGTGACAATAGGCAGCAACCTCCTCGTCTCTCTCTTCAGACACCTGGAAGAGCTCGTAGCTAAACCCGTTCGCTCTGGATCCCAAGGACACCTAGCGGTTATAAATCACTACATTATTTATTCATTAACATGTGTTAACATTATTACGTGTTAATATATACATTATTATATATTTATATATATGTATACATTTCAAACTTCATATGCATTTTCTTGTGTGTGAGTTATATTAGGCCTAACACACTGATGTAAAATGTAAGAATATGAAGGGCCACATATGGCCACAAAATATAAAATGTGATCAAACCGTGACAGAATAAAATAAAATAATTTTGTATATCACAATCATGACAGAAAACTCCTTACTGGGTCTGCTGAGACCCGGCGCTGGTTCTTGTTGCTCTTGGGAGCCGGCATGTAGGTCCTGGGGGGCACTTGGGGGGGCAGGGTCTTGCTCCGAGCCACAGGCTTGCCTGGCTGCTCGCCGCTGGCTCTCCTGCTGCGTGTGATCTGCCGCTCAGAGTTGAGTCTGGACAGCGCAGCGTTGAGGCTTTCGTAGTTGAACTCCTCCGAGGTCACCTTGGGCTGATCCACGTCCGGGGTGAACAGGTTGACATCCCGCGGCATCCCGATAGGAGTGCCGCGGGGCGGGAGAAAGGGATTGTCTGAGCTGGACACGTGTGGAATGGGGTTCCTTGGTGGAATAGCCGGGGGCGTGTCGTCGAGAAGAGGGGGGACACCTTTGGGTGCGGGGCTTGACCCCGTTCTGTAAGAGCTCCCATAGCCCGGTCCCAAGTGGTCCTCGCCCTCGCTGTCCAGAATGTACAGAGGCTCCTTGATGAGCGTTCCCCGAGGGGGAGTGGGTCTGGTCACTGTGCGTGTGGGGGACTGGGACCCTGCTGGTTGGTTCAAGGAGGAGTCCGACCCAGAGAGACCCCTTAGATTACCCCCGGTGGGGCTGGGGATCGGGACGCTGGGGGTGGGCCGAGGGCGCTCTATGGAGGAAGGGGTGGGGAGTTTGGAGCTGCTTTGGGTGCTGCTGGGTCCTTGGTCAACTTGGGTGCCGCCGGTTCCCCCTTTGTCATGTTTTAGACGAGAGAGGGCATCGTACTCCATCTGGAGGGCCTCTGCCAGGACCAGCTCCTTCTGGCTGAGGCCCAGGGCCTCCAGGGAGCCCCAGCCAGCCTCCCCGCTCTCCTTCTGGGTCTGGGCTGCCGACATTACTTCCTCTGGAGGGGGATTATGGAAACAGACAACAAGCCCTTCTAGGTGAACCCACTTGGAGACGTCAGCCTATGGGACACATGCTGTTGAGAGAGAGGGAGAAAAAGAGAGAGAGAGGTAACGATAATTATGGGGAATTTTACCCGATATCGATAAATATCACGATATTCTTATGAATTCAGAATACCATTCTAAACAGTCTAACTGAGGGACGTTTCAAATCTAATCTATAGGACATATCTTCTGATCATAATTCATTTATACCATAAAACTGTTATCACGATAAGTCCATATCTTCATTTTATGACGATACAATAGCATTCAAAGACTATAAACGATAATATTGAATTATTGCCCAGCCCTAGCTATAGTGTATTTGCCTATAGTCAGAAATCGCTGTAATGTTGTATCTGGAGGTCCCTGCTGATTCTCATCCCTAACAAATATTGAATTCATAATATACATGGGCTCCATGGTAAACAATAAAGACTTGCATTTGTGCAAAAATGCTAATAAAGTTGGTCGCAAGCAACTCTGTTAAAATGTATATGAATATTGTGATGGTACAAATGTGACTGCAGAAATGTCCTCATATGCTAGCAAAGCTTGTTAAAGAGGACCAGGAAATGTGACCTTCGATGGCCTATGTCGTCATGGTGATGTGGCCACTCCCATGTGGGAGTGCTGGGAGTGGCATCTCCCTCTCTCAACCAGCTGCTGTGGGAAGAGATCTCTCCCAGCTGCTTGTGTGTGTGTGTGTGTGTGTGTGTGTGTGTGTGTTAGAGGAAAATGTAAACCTGAGTCAGAGTTTAACAGTCCACCACTCAGTAGGGCTGGACCATTAGGCCTATTTCCTATTGCAACCACAATTTTGCTGCAAGAAAATAAAATAAAAAAGAAATAAGTTTGATTATGTCTTTGTAATGAATGCTCCAATAAAGTGAAATATCAGGATAAAATATTGTAAGATAAGTAAAGCTGCATACTTCTACATAACCTTTGTGGGTGTCATCTACATCTACATCTACAATGTTATAATCTGTTAAACATTGATCCAGATTATTGTCTGGACCACTTTAATTGAATCAACATTTGTATACCAATCCTTGAGATTATCAAAGATAATTTAGCATTCCTGCATTTTTGTACAGTACCTTCCCTTTGAATGCTTGGATAAAATGTTTGGTAATTGGAAGGGAAAAGGTGGTGGCAAAGGCTAGTACATCGAATAGCATGCAAAGGAACTTTGCAAGTTCTGCAGTTTGAAAGTGCAATAATGTACAATCTTTCCTATTTGAACAAATAATACATAAGCATTATATGAGCTTATGCATTGTAATTTTTTTCAGTGAGGAAACGGATCTTGCTACTCATGAATAATAGATAAGCCTAGAATGTTGAATTGGCTATGATGAGGAGGGATATTTGGGTAACTAGCTCTACAATCTGGCTGCACATCCAGTTCTAAACATGTAACATGAGAGAAGCATATCTAATGTTACTCTTTCAGACAACTATAGTTTTTAAAGAGAAAGAGGTAGAAACTGATCATATAGGCTTTCTACTTAGGGTCCTAGTGGTATGCATGCAGCCAGGATCCAAAATTAAAAGTTTTTACCTGCCAGAGTGGAAAGCTTTACTGGCTAAGCACTTGTTTTACCTTTTACCATCCAGGGCACAATAATGATGTCAATAAAGTTTAACTTGGTAGTGATAATGATAAGACCCGTCGGGTCAGGTGAGTAGCCGAGCAATCTTTCACTTCAATATAAAAATATTGAAGAATTATATTGTAAATTGTTTTCTTCTCTTTTGAGAAGAGATCAATTTGCGTACATACTATGATAGGGGTTTGTTAACAATATTTACGCCCAGCGGCCCGGGTTGATAGAATCTTTAGAATCACGTGACTGCACAACCGCTATAGCAGCCCAGCAGAACGACACGTTCACCCTCAAACCGGGACAATGCTAGCCAGCGATGGAATTCAATACATCATTTGCCGTGCTTACCGTTCTTTGAAACTTCTGTTTTCTGTTGAGTGTCAAGAGAGCGGACATGTTGTTAAAGTGTTTTGTCAGTGGTTTCTTTCTCAAATTGGGGACGACAGAGATTGGACTGGCGGATGGCCAGAGGGACGTGAGGAGGGAGGAGAGAAGGGTGCTAAGCCCTCGCCCTCTATCCCCCCCACAGAGGTCTAAAGCCCTTTCACTTAGGGTTAGATAGAGGGCTCCCACAAAATGGTATTGGAAAGAACAAAGAGTTGGTGCTAGGGGCTGTCTCTATGTGTGCATATGTATGGGGGGGGGGTCAGACACATTCACACGGCTCAGAGGCCACTATGAGACAATGGGGGGGCTGCTATGGTGGTGACAAAAAATAATACACATAGGCACACACACAACAGCACCACAGTTCACTACATCTAGGCCTACAAATGACAAAACGGCCACAATATATAAATACGGTCTCTCATATGGCTGTGACACATACATGCACGCGCGCTCATATATACACACACACACACGCACACGCACGCGATGATGTGTTCTTCATCACAGCACTCAACACAACCCTATGTCTGGTGCTTGGGTAAGATAGTGGTATAATACAGACAAAAAGTACTTATGGTGCAGGATCTCAACAGCAATAGCTTCAGTCAGAGACACATCTTGATAATATATTGGCCCAGAGGTGAGAGGCACTGAAGAAGCAGAGGGAAGGAGAAAACTTAAGCCCATTTTGTGAATAATCGTCAAGAGTTACATGTCAATGACTGTGATCAATAATCAATCCCTGTTGACGCAAATTAAATGTTTTTGGCACCAAATCTCAGTGAACATAAACCAGGTTCATTGATAGTATTACCATAAAACAGCGAGATAAATGTGCTTAAAGGGTTTCCAACTAACATCAAGTCCACAAAATGTTACTTGCTTCAGCACTTCACTCTCATCACTGGTACTTTTGCAGTGCATCTGCTAGCAAACTAATTTGTTTATGTTAAATACTAAGGTCTACCGTGTCCATATATAATAAATATATTGGCCTATCCAACCACTTTAGAACAATAGACTGACAGACAACTAGATATATAGGCCTACTTGTCATACATGACCTTGGGCAGGCTACACCTCGACAACTTGTCACACATGACCTCATACATGACCTACTACATGACCTCACACACGACCTCACATATGACCTCATACATGACCTACTACACCTCGACAACTTGTCACACATGACCTCATACATGACCTACTACATGACCTCACACACGACCTCACATATGACCTCATACATGACCTACTACACCTCGACAACTTGTCACACATAACCTCATACATGACCTACTACATGACCTCACACATGACCTCATACATGACCTACTACACCTTGACAACTTGTCACACATGACCTACTACACCTCGACAACTTGTCACACTTGACCTCATACATGACCTACTAATCCTCGACAACTTGCCATACTTGGTTGATCGCTTAAACTCCTTTAGCAATCTGTGCCTGCCAACAGAAAAAGTGTGGAGTGACAAAACGTGTGAAAAGGTAATGACTGCACAGTACAGGGCATCTTCAACCTGAGCTACCTCATGAAATAACCACAACAGTATTTATCATTAGGCTGATATTACTCATGCTAGTTACAAAGAGAATGTCTGTTTTGTTTGCTCAGAAATTATTCAATACAGAAACAGCACATGTGTATCCATTCAGATCTCATTTCTAGGCAATGTGAAAGAAAAGGCAACATTGTTATCAAGGTATTATTCAACTGAGGACAGCAATGGACAAAAATGAGGACACCCGCAAAAGGTGATGTTGTTATAGTTGTCAACATATTCAAAAACAGGCCTGGTATGTTTGACAGCAGGTTCCCTGCATCCTGTCCAGTTCCTGGTGCAACGTCGCTTATTCAATTCGTACTCAATCTACCGCACTGTAGCAGCTCGAATATTGTACTGGGCTGGCAGGCTACTGTCATACTGCAATAACAAGTGTATGTTATTAACATGGGCATTGAATCAAGACCCCCTTACCACGACCAGCTACAACATCACAGTGAATACATTGGCGCAATGGATATTTAGGACCCAATGGGGAGTCAAATCCACACGAGAACTTAACCAATCACCAGTATCTACTGCACTGACAAAAATGTGTAGACAATACCCAATAAGCGCTTTATGTGCTTTAATAAATGTTTTGGACTCACCTATCTGGTTCTATGGCCGCGGTGAGCGGGTGGTTGCCATTTTAAAAGCTATTTACTTTCCCCGCACTGGAAATAAGTAGTTCCGTCAATCGGTGGTTCCGACGCGTGTTGGCCAACAAAAAGGAATTCCCTAAATCCGATCCGGACGGTTGTTCCATGCATCAGTGTAGGAGATGATCTGGTGTTTTGTGTCATACTACATGTGTGGAACAATGCAGTCCAGTCACCGCGATGCTCCAGCTATTTCGTTGCCGACTTGCTCTGGTTTGCTGTTCTACTGCTCAGCCTGACTGTGCGTCGCTCTCCACTCAGCGATACGTGGACCGAAATGTGGGAAAACCCAACTAAGGAGACAGCGACATCTTGTGCATTTACATTGCAAACGCATACTGTTTAATACCGAGCACGGGCCTGCAAGGTCCAACTGGCGACAGCTGTATTTTATCATCCATAGACCGTACCCACCATGTGTTTTAGAGCTCATTTGCTTACCTATTTTGGACATTTTCAAATCTAAATGTGTGCACTATTATGTTGTCCACAGTAATGTGTTTCTCTTTAAGCTTCAAGAATAACTCTTCAGACAAAACTACATGAACATTTACACTTTTGTACTAAATAATGAAACATAAAGCAATGAAGAAAACATGTTTAATAGAAACATCCATTGATCTTTGCCTATTTAAAATAATCGTATTTTTGTTATACTTCTGGATAAATTCACATTTGGAATATCAATCATGTTAAGTGCCAATAATAAGATACTTTCAGTAAGCAAATTACATGAATTTATCTGTCATTTAATAATCACAGGCTACAGTTCAATTAAGAATAAATTACAATTTATGGCAGAAAAGTTAGTTTTACATACATGCACATGAATCCTTTTTCTTGACCTTATGATGTTGAATCCACAAACAACTTAACTACTTTTCAGTCAGTTGATGACATTGTTAACTGGTTGAATACATTCAGGTGGGACTAATGCTAAATGAACAGGATATACCCCACATAGCGTGTATGCTCCGTTTTGGGAAGGCACATGTCAGGATGAAAGAAGCTTTATCTAAGCTCTACAATACAAGCTCATACTCATATGTTTTTCACAATGAATATCAATAATAAATGTGAATTACAATTGTTTACAACATGATTTCCAAATACATTGGCTCCATAATATAGCCCAACAGATTATCCTATTGGCATGTCCATATTAGGTACTTTCTTTAGAGTAAATAAATCATGTATCACCATCATAAATTTTTGTTTACAGTGTTACTATAAGTTATCTGTGCATACATCTTAGGACTTTTTGACTTAAGACATTTTGTTCTCCTCCGGCTTCGCCGACATGGAATGAGGCCCTGTTTCAGAGTCGTGACTCCATCAGCCTGTACCTGCACTAAGCCTCTCACCAAACACCTCTCTCTCTCCATTACTGTTGCCCATTACTTACCTGCTCACACACACATTACTAGGGTAAAATACATTCTACGGTGTACTTTTTTGACACAAGTAGCATGTTATATGTTTAAATCTGTCTCTATCATGTTTCAGAATGATCATATTGTTAAGGTCGTGGATCAGAGCTCCATATCAAAGCATTTAGACTTGGAGTTAGTATCAGGAGTTCAAATGTGCTATTGGCTCTGATTAAGTGTATTTTTACACAGGCAATTAGTAGTTCTGAAAGCCTACTTATACAACTCCTCTCCACGACCCGTTGTCCTCATAGACACACATATGCTTTCTTTGCAGGCAACTCGCAGGTCTTTTCCAAGCATGATGTGTTCTTAATCCTTTCTAATGAATTAAAAGTTGTCCTCTATCTCATGTGTTACATCACCAGTGGGCTGCTGTGTGTCATTTGTGCAACGTTGCTGCAGGTCAGATTTAGTGAGTCAGTGAAGGCGTTGTTTAGTGAGTCTAGCGGGGAGCCCAGTCCCCGGTGCTCAGTAGCGAGAAGTGGTACGTTCCACCACGACCACAACACGACCATCTGTCCATCACACTGCCTCGTCTTGTGTTCTCAAACTGTCACGAGCCAAAGATCGGTGTGCAGTAGGTTTATCTTAACACTTTACACTTCTTTCTCATCTTTGCTGTGAAAAGATGTCCGTCTGAGCTTCTCTTTGACTTTGACAAACTCTGGGGCTTTCTCGATGTCCTCTTGATCTTTCTCTTGCTGCTTTTCTAGCTAGATTTAGAAG
>OMNO01043475.1:6875-19300 GCA_900303215.1 Trachyrincus scabrus
GCCAAGGGAGAGTCGTTCACGGCCTCTGATCTTGCCATTACATTAGTACAGCTCCAGGAAGGTTGACTAAGCATGGCTATATTTTACTGCTGCTGCTATGGACATTTAAGAATCCACACCGGAGCCGTTGCTAATGAAGTGTGTTGATTAAGGATGCTTGACAGCACCTGTCGAAGGACATGAGTTGTTCATTCACCACCCCTCCCATCATTCACAAGAACCAAGAGACGCACCGTTATGCGTTTTGGTAATGGTTTGGTAATGGTTTTTGTTAAAGTGCCCTAATTACAGGGTGGCAACAATTCTAGTAGCTAAAAACGAATTAACTGAGAGAAGCAATTAAAAACACTGTGGATGTAAATTGTTCATTGAATCCCACATTTGAAGTACTGTAGTACTTTAAGAAGCTCTTAAAGATTTGTATGTAGTACATCCAAATATTTATATTAAGGATGTACAAATAATCAAGATTGTATCACACATTTTAAATTCTTCCACCATTAGCAATGTTCTGACTTAACGGCACTGGTTTAGTTTACACATTTCTCATTTCTCTGTACGTGAAGGTCTGGCACAATTTTTTCATAAATTCTCTAAACTGTTAAAAGGAAACCCGTGTGTAAATATGAACATCTGTGAGGTTGTGATGCGTCCCAGCAAGGTGCACAGACAAACAAGATGCTATTGTTCAGAGCTAATTAGCAGGTAATGTTTACAGTAGGAAAGTTAATTGTTTGATTGGTAGAGTGGGTGTTTTAGTGAGAAATACTCAAGTTCTGACGATGAAAGGTGAACTGAACTGTTGTTCCTGCTTTCATAGAAACATGTGTCATCAAGTGTTATTGAAAAACGGAAACGAGGCACAGCAATACATGTGAATGTGAACCAGCCATGAGGTCGGTCTTATTTTGGCCTACCTCCATATCATTATTACCAAGCACCTTCCCTCATACATCATGTTCTTATGGCAACCAAATCATTTTTGTTATGCATTTAGTCTCAATTACTTTCAGCATCCCCCTGCTTGTGCGCGGCTGTAATTACTGCGTGGATTGCTGTGCTCCTTAATTCCCCTTAGTCTTATGCGGAGATAATTCACAAAACATAGTTTCCTTTGTGGCCGGGCGAACGGCGTGCAGTACACATTTTCATTGTATTATCCTTGCCTTTAAAACATGAATTGTAATCACAGGAGACACGGTGGTTTGTGTCGTCATTGTCAGAGCCAATCACACCACAGAGCAGACAATAGCGCTGATTCAAAGGTATGAGCCCTCCAAAGGTTAGTGAGGGGTAAACACAGGGCTCCTGAAATACAGATCTTCAATCCACTGATGTTTACTTTTTTCGCCGCTGGTTTAATCTCACTATTCGGCACCGAGAAAGTAAAGATTTCCCTTTTATTGTTAATGGATAACACAATGAATCTGCATAATTACATTGAACACTACAATCCCTGCGCACACAGACACGGTCCCTACCAGCGCCATTAATATGCATAATTATATTTGCTTCTCCTGGAACGTGACGTTGATGCGCAACATGGGGGCGACCGCTTCACCGACGGAGCTTTCCTTACTCTACCGCCGCCATTGTTTTATCACATCCACGTCTCTAGAGTTCCTCGCTCTCTCTCTCTGTCTTTCTTCCATTTATCTCCCTTGCCCTCCAGATCCATCTCTGCTCGGGTTGGCTCGCTGCCATTGTGCCAACTGCCTCTTCTCCTCTGATTGTTTCTGCTCTTTCTCCTCTCCTCTACTCCTCTCTCATGAAATGAACAGTCATACACACGGTGTGCAAAGTCAAAGAAAAAGAAAGTGAGTGTGTGGGTGTGTGTGTGTGTGTGTTTGTGTGTGTGTGTGTGTGTGTGGATAGGCCCACTCCTTTTGAACCCTATCGTGGTAAGAAATCTCTGCTCGAAAACCTGAAAACCAACACAGTTATATTGTGAAAAACCTGAGAAGTCATATGGTACTTTGTTGGTTCATTATGATTTATATACCGATATTACCATTATAATTATTGTTCATAAACACACATGAGCAGGCTTGATACAAGCCCTGACAACTATATTATAATAACCCTTTTTTAAATGGATCATGGATCATACCGACTGGTAAATCATTATTTAGTTATTCTTGCAATGTAATTATTTGAGTTTATATGTCAGATTGTGACTTCCGTTAAATAATGGATTTTATAACTCTCGATTCAAATTCTGACGGCGTTCAGAATTACTGTTATAAATCTTAATTGTGGATTTATTAATGACCTCACCACATCAAAATAAATCACTCAAAGAATGCATTTATTTGGGAGTTATAAATGCAAACGTTTTAATGAAGTACTATTCCCTTATTCATTCACTTACTTTCTCACTCACTCACTCACTCACTCACTAATTTACTCATTCACTCACTCACTTATGTGCCTACCTACTTACTGACTTACTTGACTACACATTCAAATGCTGCTTGAGCATTGTTCTGGAACATGCCTCGAGTTCCTTCAGTATATCCTGTACTGGCTGAAACCCACTTAACAGTGTTCGTATGAGATGAATCTATTTACATTCAAAATATTAATCGCGTTAAGAACAAATTATAAACAGTGTGACGGGGGTAGATTTGAAGGTAGAGTAGGAGCCTACCCCTACCCACCTCCTTTATTCACTCTCGCGTCTCACTCCCCTAATCTGCTTTCTTGTTCTTCTTCCGTTTCTCACAAAGAAAAGCAGGCGTTACTCAATGCTATAGTCTAATTTAATTGCCCTGTCCATCGGCAGACGGGTTACAGCAATAGGATAGGATAGGAATTAATGTGGGTTATTTCAAATGGTTACAATTTTAATCAAAAGATTCCACAGATAATATTGCAACCCTTACTGAACACTATACATTTTCCCTGCTCTTCTTCTCTCGCGTGTCAAATGTACCCTCTATCTCAGCATTTTCCTCATTTTCTGCATTGTCCTTGATCCCCGCCTCCTCCTTGTTCTCCGTCTCTCTTTTCATCCATTTGTCTTTGTCCTCATCCCCTGACTCCCTCTCATTCCTCCCTTCCTTGCCTCCACCCCCCCATCATATTTTCTCTTCAATCTCTACTAGTTCACTCTCTCCTTCTGATTTCTTTCCACATACCCTCTTCTTACACATCCTCTCCTCCCATCCCTTGTTCAGCCAGAACCCATCACATTCCTCCATCGGTTTCTCCGTGCTCCGCCCCCTCCCCTGGCCTCCTTCCCAGTGTAAAGTGTGTCCTCTTGCTCTCTGCTCTGTCCAAGGCCGCTGCGCCTGTAGGACTCCAGGCAGGGATCCATTGTCAGTCGATTAGCTTTGTGCGGCGTTTATGGGAACTGGCTTCTTTTTTTTTTTATGGCTGCCCGGTCTATATTTAATAAGGGGTTGGGCCCTGTTTCCCCCCTGGCTTGTGTCGCATTTATCCAGCATCGTTTTTACCGATGAGCCAGAGTTGTACAAAAGCGGCCCACCACACGAGGACCGTCCAGCATGACGGCCGCTGTCAACAAGCGTCACAACAGGAGGGGGCGTCCCGTTGTTGTCTAGGTGTCCCCACCCCCGCTTGGCCGTCAGATGCATTGACTTGGGCGTAGTTAATTATATCCTGTTCCCAGAGAGAATAACCGACGGATGGATAGATTATCACGGATACAGTGTGAGATTACTGTATCACGTTCTATCCTGGCCGCGTTGTTGCGGCAAACAGTTGTTTGTAGCGGTTGCTTTCTCATGGTTATTTTTATTATGTTATTATTATTTATTAGGTTTTATTTGGTTACGTTGAATTGGTTGAAATGATATGGTAACTCCACGTAACAGTTGTTTTGTGTGCTGTGGTCCGACATGTGTTTATCATTTCACTTGGATATTCATTTTCAAAGCATATCCCTAATGTGAGTCATTCTCTTCAAAATTCAATTAATGCTCGAGAGTTTCTCTCGAGCATTAATTGCATTAATGCATTAATGCATTAATGTGATTGTAAGGTGAGCGTTTTGTCTCTCTATTCACAGGAGATGTGTTTTTAAACACACCTGTTACAGTTTTACATTAATTATGCGATGTTTGGCACATACCTTTAATGGAATTACGAAAGTATCCTTTCTATTTGGCAACAACCTTCTTATTTATATTTTTACTTAGTTCTATTAAAAGGTTGTCCTTTCATCTGTTGTCTTCTACACACGTTTTCGAATGGGTAATGGGGCGACCCATTAGCATCCAGCGTTCGCCGGGCTAATGGACAGCCGTGTGCTGTAGGACATTGCGTCTAATGCTGCGGCTGTGTGGGTTAATGTGTGATGTGTGTCCTATTAGCGGTGCCATCTGATAATAGCAGCTGTAATGATCTGAATGCGGACTGTCAACTAGGTTACGCACACATCCTCATAATCCCTTTAATGGACTCTGGGGGTTGGTCAGCGGTGTCATCGATGCATACACTACATGTGACCATCGGCGTCAAATAAAGAGGAGGCTGGCGTGCACACACTTTCATGCATGTGCACACACACACACACACACACACACACACACACACACACACACACACACACACACACACACACAAAATAGGCTGATCCACATCAACACACAGTTGTGAAAATAAACTCTAAAATGTGCCGTGCAAACTAGCCAGAAAACAGTGCACAATTTAAACTGGCCTCCTCTGCTTCATCGTATGGGTCCTGCTTTCCCTGACACTGTTAAACAAATCATCAACGTCCATCTCCATAATCACACTAAAGACCCAGTGGCTGTGTTTCATTGTGTTTTCACTGTGTGTATGTGTGTGTGTGTGTGTGTGTCCATGTGTGTGTCTATGGGTTCTGAAGTGTGCATCCACTACATCACACACACTGCAGCTCCGTCCCGATGTGAATGAGGGCCAACGTAATGAAACATGAGCCTGTCACCCGTGTGCACGTCAGTCTTCTTCAGATCCAGACACATGGAGTAGTAGACAAATTAACCAGGCACTTTCCATTATGAGCCCCAGAGGGGCATTTTCACATTTCTATTTCACCCTGAAATGTGGAAAAATCTATCCATTATTTAGGCGACTGTCTGCCATTGTGTTTGACTTCAAAAACAATGGATAGACATGTTTTACATACATTTGTATTTGTATATTTTCTAATTCGACAGGTAAACGATGGATTAGAAAACAACTTACTCAAAGTGCAATTTGTTAGAACTTTTGTTTAATTTAATTTCCATTTCCCATACTATTAAACCTAAAGTGCTTGGATTGACTGGGCTCTTCCTATGTGGATTTAGCTTGTTCTCACCCTGCTGTGTGTTCTTGTTTTCCTTCGCCCTTAAAAGGACATCACAGTGTGTAATGACGCAGGCATAAGCAGCTTGCACTAACTGCACCACCACCGCGTCTCAGGGACATCACAACAAAAACATCTGTGTCCGGTATGGATTGGACCCTCCCAAGTGTCAACAGGGTTATTGAGAACCACAGACCCTCGTGTACCTCCACATCCATATATAGGTGTGGCGGGACAGGGGGCGTGGGTTAGCATTGGCTGTGAGAGGGAGAGGGGGCGTGGTTAGTATTGGCTGAGAGAGGGAGAGGGGGAGTGGTTAGCATTGGCTGTGAGAGGGAGAGGGGGCGTGGTTAGCATTGGCTGTGAGAGGGAGAGGGGGAGTGGTTAGCATTGGCTGTGAGAGGGAAAGGGGGCATGGTTAGCATTGGCTGTGAGAAGGGGCGGGGTTAGCATTGGCTGTGAGAGGGAGAAGGGGCGGGGTTAGCATCGGCTGTGAGAGGGGAGACATGTATGGACTCATTTCGGCATCAGACAGAGCTGCAAGAGGCCTGGTTATTGTAAAGTTATATAAAGACTGTAATCATGGATGCTCTCTTTAGCAGTGAGGCTGGGTCCTGAAATAGCCTGTCTGCAACTTAAAGGGGCAATGAACCCAAAATCGTTATTTATTTGTTTTAAATGTGGTAATATGTCTTACATGATCTTCAACATAGTAATACCATTTTATCATTGCTACTGAAATAAGACCGTAATTTGGAGAAAACAGGTGTACAATCGGATGTTTTTGCCAGTCTCCGCCCACCAGTTTGTGAACGTTCTACTCTGTTCCGGACTCAAGTCGCGCTCTTTACGTGTCACTGATGACGAGAGGATACGCTAACGCCACGGTGTGTGTGGGTGTGTGGAGCTCCGGCTGGGCAGCGGTTGATTTTGATGTCCGCGTTTGATGAGGGTTAAGCTTCTCGGACACTTATAGTATAACGCCACGGTGTGTGGCGCATTTCATATACAACATCGCTCATTATAACGCTCATACACAACGACGGTGCTATCACAAAGTTGGCGTGGGTCGTAACCATGGGGATAACACCTCTCCCCTCCTCCGTAGAACTCTCCGATTTTTTTAAAATCTCATTGTGTTCGAATTCGAGCTGAAACAGGGGATTCACTTACACTTTAAAGGGAAATGGAAAAGACGCAGGTTATTTTAGTTAAAGAACCCCGGTGGATCTTGTGTTTGCTTATTTATTTAAGCAGCAACAAAACCGTATCATATCTTTGAACTTTGTGGTTTCCTTCCCCAGCCCCCCAGCCTCAAGGCGAAGATGATATTTATAAAAGCACTCCAGGTTGTGACCCCCACACCTCCTCCCCTGGGCTGCTGGAGTGGTTCCAACAGATTTCATGGATGAAAACACCTAAAAGGGTTCAGTTCTCGGAGCTCTCCAAGGCTCCCCCGGTATAGCCAACACTGCGTTTGAATAGACGCAGGCGCATTACCCAAGCATGAAGACAAACTGCACAATGCATCGAACCCACACATGAACCAGTCAATAGCCTCGTGCAATTGTCAACAACAACAACAACAACAACAGACAGTGCCCGTGGTGACCATGTCATAAATGCGCACTTAGACTCTTCCACCTGGCTTGGAGGGCCATTGTCTTCTCCTTTAATGAGCCCTTGCTCTAATTGGCTCTCGTCTATACACACTTTACGCTCTACTTTGATGCAGGGTTTATCCAGTTTACTCCCGACCTCCTGTGTCCTGTCACTCACTCAGCAGTTCAGATCAAAAGGTTTTCTCACATAATGGAGCAGCGAAAAAGCAACCGCAGCAAACGGAACGTCTTCCGTCATTCGGACGGAAATAGAGAAAGAGACGGATGACAAGTTGCATTCAGCTCAGCTTGGATCATCTCACACACACACACACACACACACCACTCTTAATCCTCTCTAATGTTTCCAAGTCTCTCTCTCTTTCTCTTTCTCTCTCTCTCTCTCTCTCTCTCTCTCTCTCTCTCTATCATTATGGTTAATCTGCCATTAGGTGCACCACCCAGAGACAGATGGGGAGTGGTGAGTGGCAGCTTTCTCTTTTACTGAACTTCCTTTCACTCTTCCCTTGCTTCCTCTCCTTCTTTTCTGCATGCATGTCCTCCTGCGAACGCTCGCACATCTCCCACAATCTCCCTATTTGTTGTGGTTCTCTCTCTCTCTCTCTCTCTCTCTCTCTCTCTCTCTTGATTTGCATATGCACATGCATGCACACACACACGCACACACACACACACACACACACACACACACACAGACACACACACACACACACACAATATCTGCCTATCAGTCATCATTTTGTGGAGCCTGATGCCAGCATTAGCTGCAATAAGGAAACAAATACTTTGATTGGTTGATTAGCAGCAAATGACGACCTGATTGGGTAATTATAATGTTCATCATGGCTAGAGAGCCCTTCCTGCAGTGAGCAGAGCTGCTGCACAGAAACATTGTAGCTTCATGTTCCTCTTGAACCAAAAGCTTCTGTTTGAGCAGTTGAACCTTTTCTCAAAGAAGAAGATGAAACAGAACTTTTTTTCCTCCAAAGTCACAATTTTATATAGATAAAGAGGAACAGAAAATTATAGAAATTAAAACAATGAATGCACATATGTGGAAAGTAATGATTTAGACTAAATTAAGACTAGAATTAGCAGGTGTTTTGCGCATAATTGGTATTGATGGTATTCGAGCATGTACAACAAAATTTGCATTGATTTGCATGGATGAAATCGACTCGGGGAGTAAAAGAGAAATAATGTTTTTCATGAACCATCTTAGTCAAATAATCAGTTAAAGTCAATATGCGAGACTGGAAAGTTTGGAAAGAAATGTGACATTCTGTGTTGCTCTGTCTTTCTTATATTCAGTCACAACACCAGACGTTTAACTCTTAAAAGGAAGTCTTCTTTACTTAAGGTTACGTTTTTGGCAGGAAACCTCTGATTAATCTTGGATTGCAGCAGTCTGGGTCACCTGTCTAGATAAATATGGACAAAATAAACAGCTTTTTGTATTTTCAATCATTACCAGTTATCAAAACTGCATGTTGAGCACATTGCTCAATAGCTGTTGTTTGTTTAGCAAACAGCAAACAAATGCAATACAGACACAGCTGTGTATTTCTAATCAAATCTGTATCTCGCAATATGTATACACACTTTTCAAAAGAATAGCAGGCATCCTGGTGGTTGTATTGTTACATTGAGGACTTGTGATTACCAAGGTTGAATGCAAATTAACAGAATGCAAAAGCTTCAGGAACACTCGGCTATTCACTTTGACTAATTGGGACTCGCAACACCTTATTGTATGTAATGACAAGCGTTCCCATTACCGTTAACATATCTGTAAGAAAAATATGATCTATTTTGACAATAGTTGAACCAGTTGGGAAATTTAAAAAACATGTCCAAGGACTTCCTCCTTCAAATTACCACTAACATACTATGCAGCCTTTTATTTGATATGATAGTGTAGTACAACGTTATTACAGGGCAGAAGTATACACACTGGGATTTTAGGACTACTAACCTCCCTGAAGCACAGAGTAGAGCGTTTATGGGGTACCGATGTTTTTTTAGATAAAAATAATACAACAATAATAAATAATAACAAATATCGGTACACCATAAACGCTAACAGTCTAAAGCCAGAGTGAGGAACATTAGCAAATTTTTGGTCGAAAGCAACCAATTTCATAACGGGCCTGTACATTACAGCCTAGTAATTAACCAGACACATTATGCGTTGGCCTCGCTCTGCATGCGCTCACACAGACAGGCAGTAGGCTGTCCTCACTCACCCTATGGCTTAACTTGTGAAGTGGAATAACACCGCAGCACGCAGCAGGTGGAAATAGCAACGGCGCATGCATATCGTTCAACCCTCCCAGTAAGCCAGCCGACTTATATAGCTATATAGCTGATCATAGGCAATCTGCTTGGTAGTGTTGGATCAATCTGTCCATTGGATTATCTGATCAATGTTTCTCTTAAATAAATGAACGCTATTCATGTGTTGTCTTGAAACTAATGATAATAATAAATAAAAAAACATTGTATATCAAAACACCTCTCCTGCAGTAGGGAAAGCAAGCTTTTTAAATACGTCACCACATGCAGTAAGTTCCGATCGAGCCCAAATAAATAATGCCTGAATTGCACCCCAAACCGGACAGTTGGTCTTGGGCCAGGCCCCCGTAGGTTCCAATGGATAACCTAGATAACATAGATACCTGCTTTGTTCTTCTCTATATAACCAGGTCTCACCATATAGCCATACAGCCGGAATGAATGGCCTCAATGTCTCATAACAGTCAGCGTTGGGCTCAATGCAGGCACATCGATGCTATCCACTCAGTTCTGGCCCAACTCCTCCGAGACCTGACACATGCTTTAGGCTTTAGCCTATTATGTGAGTAGATGCCAACATACAAGCATGTAGCGTTAACGATCATATTAACTCGAACCAATAGAAGCCAGTGGCCTTGCTTTTCGTCTTGCATTTGGAAGGCTTGTGCAATTATTTGCGCTCGTACTCATGCACCTTTTATGCAAGTGGCCCCGTGCAATTCAAGTTTTTTCAATTCAAGTTTTCATTTGCTTTTGTCTGGTTTTTAAGTTCTGTATTGTTACTGCATGTCCTTGCCTAACCAATCAACATTTATTCAGCACACACACCATCAGACACAAGACACAAATGTTGGTGGTTTTGGTTCACTTTCCTCTAGACAGCATGGTAAATGCCAGTAAATACAGTGGCAGACATGAGACACGACCTTTACCCTCTGGCCACGTGTCTTTATCTTGAAAAGAGCAATCTCCTTCGGCGTGACAGTAAGCCCCGCCCACAGGGCACTCTATTCTGACAACAGCCGTCTTGCTCGTTCTCGTTTTCGCTCACTTGCTGGTTCCGGTCCGCTTCACTGCGTTCGCTGCCCTCTCTCCACCGCAGCGCTCCGCTAAGTTCTTGCCTCTCGCTTCTTGCTTCTCGCTTGATCAAGCGACCGTGGAAACGAGACTCCGGGCTTGTTACTCACCGTTTATATTTCCCGACAGCGGTTTACAGGCATGTGTTTGTGCGAAACACGGGAGTGCTTTGTAACACATGACAGAAGGCTGCTTGGTGTTTGTCCATAAATGATGGACCGTGGATTGTCTCCTGGTGAATGGTTTAGAGAGGGTGCGTGTGTTTCGTAAGCGGGCTGTATTTTGGATATCTAGATGGGGTGGCGCTTTGTCGCTCCTGGCTTGGCAATAAGGAGCACTTGGAGATGTGAAATCAGACAATGGGACACTGCGCCCAGGCTTAGCTGGAGACATCCAGGATCGACCAGACAGATTGAAGCTGAGTGTCAAAGCCGGCTACATCACAACACCGTTTGGCGCTCCTCACATTTTAGATTTAGGAGTGCATCAGTGTCTCCGTGCGACCGTCCTCTTGTACTCATCCGTGCGGCCCTGGATCACGAACCCCATCGGAGTATCTGTTCTGACATGCGATCATGTAAATGAGCTTATACTTATATTAATAGTGTTCCATGAAATACGTCACTTTCAAGGAAACGTGTCTCAGGGGCTTCACAGGCTTACATGTAAATGAGATTTGATGACATACCGTCATCATATGGGTGAATAAAATCCCAGAAACCTACTGGGAACAGGAATACGCTTTGAAATGGCACACATTAGAGAGATGCCCACATGGAATCACAAGGAGTGCACTGGGTTCCAGTTAGGCACCGATCACTAATTAACTATGACTTTGAACTGGAAAAATTAAATAAGGTACATGTATGCATGTAAAGGAATCAAGTATAAATGTGTACATTTCAATGTACGAGGCTTAACAGTCAAAAAGGTACAGGAAGATGGTGTATGATGCTCTTTCACCCAAGAGAGACAATATGCGGGGGCAGTAGTAGCACTGTCTACAAATATAGATGGAAGCAGCCATGGGACCTGCAGTCCAAATGCTAGCATAGCATTACCTCCAACTATGGTGACTGGAGGTTAAGGCATCAGGATCCTCTGCCTTGTTTTATTCAGCACTGCAAGCGGAACTGAATCCAGACAAAACAGCCAATTACCAGTGTATTCTTCCTACAACTATTCTTAATGAATTATAAAGAATATGCAACGTTATTATCGGTTGAAAATCATTGGTTCACATTGATCAGACTTCACGTAATCACAAGAAGAAGTTGTCAAATGTGACTGACTTTGGTGGTTTTTACTTACTTTTTTACTTTTGCTTTGTGGAATAAGTACAGTGCAGAAATGAATCGAAGGAGAACAAATCTATTTTCGTTTCCGGTGGTCTTCATTTTGTGTCATTATATGCAGAGAAGCCCTATACAAAGACCCGCCTGATGAGTTGAGTTCAGATAGGAGTGGATTTTAATGGCGGTACTCTTTGATGCATTCAGACTCCACGCCTGCCACTTCCACAGTAACTGCTGACACGTAACTAACCGGAGCGGATGAAGGATCGGAGTTCAAGAGAGATGGATGGCTTTCAAATTGTGTTGTTGAGCATATTGAGTCATACAGAGTCATACGCTTGTGAAGGTAATATCCATCAGGGAGAGTAAGATGGATTAGTCCTGTCTGATGAGAATAAATACATCGCACAGTGTCACCAGCCCATGTCTGCTCAGTAGGCCCCCCGCTCTGTACCACCCCGCTGACACACACTCGGGGTGGCCCGGTGACTCAACCTGCACCAACCACAACACCTCGTAGGTCCCGGGTTTGATTTGAAACCCACCGCCCTGTCTTTCTTCCCTGTTCTGTCTATAAAGGCACAACTCAACACAACAAAACACACAAAGGTTCAAATCACTAAAATCAGATCCATTTCTTCCTTTTTTCCCAATGTGTGTGTGTGTGTGTGTATGTAGTGTGTGTGTGTCTGTGTGTGTGTGTGTGTGTGTGTGTGTGTGTGTGTGTGTAGTGTATGTGTGTGTGTGTGTGTGTATATGTGTGTGTGAGTGTGTGTGTGTGTGTGTGTGTGTGTGTGTGTGTGAGAGTGTGTGAGAGTGCGTGTGTGTGTGTGTGTG
>OMNO01043483.1:0-10123 GCA_900303215.1 Trachyrincus scabrus
TGGGGGAGTGTATTAGTGTTGGGGGAAGGTCATTCCAATGACTTTTTGGAGGGAAAATCTATCTATCTCGCTATCTGTCTGTTTGTCTGTCTGTTTTGTGTCTATTTTTTTGTCTTTTGTGTATCTGTTTTTAATCCATTATATTGGCCTTATATTGTCAAAATAAAACATATTGTAGGCCTATGACATATGACTAGGCCTAAGTGTCCCAGATTAGCATCACAGCAAAGTAGCTGTCAAAGTAGTTGACCAGAGTAGCAAAGCAGGTACATTATAATATTATAACATTCAACAAGCCCGTCAAAGTATAATATATCAACTGGAAAATATATGCCAAGCACAGCGTGAAGTAAAATAAACACATTGTTGTAATGCAATTTGTAATACACATTTATAATAAAGCACAAAACGGCTACAAGCCTTTAATGTAATAAATAACCAAAAATGCTCTCACAAATATGTACAAAAATGTTACAGGACCAAAGGGTTCTTCCCTCATCTAGTTTTTGTGAGCAAATGGGATGATTGTTTTTATTATATATGTATTGTTTCATTTTACACCATTATGGTAAATTATTACGTTTGGAGTCATTGTATGTTTAACAATACATCTTTTTACACAGCCTATGGTCCTCTAAATACCATTAACTTTGCCAACTTTTTGGAGACTAAACTGCTTGGAGCTTGCGGCTTGGAGAAAGAAAGCAGGGACTAAAGATAAAGAATAACACCACGGCGCCATCTACTGGTGTGACTATTCACGGCTCCCATTGGACCTCCGTCCATCCCTTCATGTGACGTCAGCATCACAACAAACTGCCATGACAGCCTGCGATGGAGCAGCGAATCGGCTGAGAAGTGAAGTCGAGTCGATTCATAACGCTAACTGCTGTTCGTCTGAATGTGATATTGTTATCTAGAGGTGAGACAACATTTTAACGCTAGTCGCTGGTTTGATTCTGCGTCGTAAAAAAGGCTAAAAAGCTAACCAAACGACGATGTTTCGTTGGAGCTAGGACCGAATAGCATTGCGAGGCCTAAAGCAACACATACAAAAGCAATTTAGTCAACATTTCCGCAGCTATCCAAACATAATTTTGAACAAATCGAATGATCTGGTTATTAAATTGGGAGGAAGAGTGGGGGTTTTCCCGGTTGTTTTCCACGAAGCCGGTACAAATTCTAACCAATTGCTAGCGTAGCATGACAAGCTATCTTGGTTAGCTAGGTAATACTCTCTACCTCCACACTAATCACCTGTCTCTTCTTTAACTTGTCATTGTCATTTGTACCCGACAACGTCATTCTACTTGTTAAGACTACTTGTCATTTGTGTTGTCGTCGTTCATTCGTAATATATTCGCCATTTGAGTACATTGTGATATGCGGTAGTGTATTTTATGGTCACCGATGGCTGGCTGTCGGTGGTTATACGTGTTTCTATCTGGGTCATGCTGATTTAATATAAAAACCAACAGACAATCTTAACAGTTCGTATCTATATCCCATACCCCGTGCATGTTCAGTTGTCAAAAGTATTTTTTTTTACGAACGGTAGCCGCCGAAGTGCTTCAGACACGCATTGCAGATGCGTTGCAGTGAGCGTATGATAAGGTTGCTTTACCCCCATAGCCCCATCAGTACGCCTTGACACCAAACCAGAAAGATTATAGCTAATAGTATAACTAATATTATACTACTAATATTGTCCTATTGTCTTTTAGCATCATTGTTAATATTGTAGTGTTTAAAACTAAAAAAAAAGTTGAGGCATACTTCTATTTCAGGTCTTTGAATTGTATTGATCAGTAACAATGAACATGTATCTTATTTGTAGGTATAATAAAGCATATATTTGACAAGTACTCCTAGAACCTGCTCAACCCCTGGTTGGGAATCCCAGCTGTACAACAAGCTATCTCTCTCCCTGTGTGGCCTAGTTCGTAAACTGACCCAAGCGCCGGGGCGTTCATCCACCTGTCCGCCAGCGAGCCGGAGAGACGGGGAACAGGATCGGGAAGCAGCGCGGAGCGGGCACCGCGGAGAGAGCGGAGAAGATGTCGGCCAGCCCGGAGAAGAGCTCCACGGCCCAGGAACTGAAGGAGCAGGGGAACCGGCTCTTCCTCTGCCGCAAGTACCAGGAGGCGGCCACCTGCTACAGCAAGGCTATTGTGAGTAGTATTCCTAAGCGCCTTCCACGCTCCCGAGCACACAAAATACTACGCTAAATCATATTCTGACCACAAAGGTTGTCTGCTTCTTGTGTAAATGTAGTTTATTTCCCCATCTGCGATGAATAAAGTATCTGTCTCTCTGTCTGTCTCTGTCTATCTATCTGTCTATCGGTCTATCTATCTATCTATCTATCTATCTGTCCAGCTATCTATTTATCTATCTATTTCTCTTTCTGTCCAATTGTTTGTCTGTCTGTCTACCTATATCTATCTATCCAATTATCTGTCTATCTGTCCCTTTTTCTATCTCTCACTCTCTATGGCTATCTGTCTACCCATCTGTTTCTCTATCTATTTCTCTTTCTATTAGGGCCCGACCAATATGACTTTTTTGCCACCCATACCCATTTTAGGATGCAAAATATTCCGATAGTCGATATTATTTGCCAATATATGTATGTATGTGTATCATATATAGCCTATATATATTTATTTAGCATTTAGCAGCATTAGCAGAAAAGGAAAACCAAGTTTTAATAAAACTGCTTTATTGAATACAATTAACATGAATGTGTATAAATTACATTGAATCTCTGCATTAACAAATTGAAAATGTTCAATTATAAATAAACTCAAATAAATCAGTTTCAACAGATTAAACAATCAACTGAAATAAACAAAGACCGACCTCGCGGCACGTTACCACGGAGGGGACTCTCTTTGAAGTTAAAATTATTTCAAGTTCTATTTAAATAGATTTGCCGTACAGTCCAGAATGCTTTAAGCTGTGGCTGATTTTGTGTGTGTTTTAAACTTGCTGTGCTCGAGAAGAACACTCGACCTAGTGACCCACCACATCTCAAGTGATTGCACCTAGCAGCTGCCACTGCCCACGCTCCTATCAAAATATACAGCATATCACAAGGAATACTCTTTCTAAATGACGTTCTTTTGAAATTGGTTCGCTGTGGAGTACTTGGACTATGATACACGAGGAGTTTGGAGACTTTTCATCATGATTTTATAAACTTTTGGGATTAAGTTAATCAGATACTTCAGATCCGTGTATTTTGAGAAGCAGTAGCGAAGTCTCCTTATGTGAGGAGGACACGACCGACTTTGGGGTGAGTAGAGAAATGCGTAGGTCTACATTTAGTTTTAGATTTGGCTATGTCGGACCCCAACAGTCCACAGACGTAGGCTAAGTGGAAAAACGGATCCAGAATCACTATCATCTACCATCATAAAGTGATCTCAGCTCGTTTGAGTGCAAAATATCAATATCAATCAAAAACAGGCTGGTAATTAGCGGCTGCACTGCTCAAAACCTTTATCCATTGCCACCCATTATATTAAACACAGAACAAGACCTAAAATCAAATCTTCCGACATGTGTTGTACTACCCGACGCTGCTTGACCCGACATTGCTTGACCCGACGCTCCGTGGCTCGTTTGGTGTGCGACTCGCTTTATGTTGAAGCTCTCCCGTAACCGAGTCATACTCGGACCAAGAGTGGATCCGAAACCCACTGACTTCCTCCACACAGCACTTACTTGTGATATTGTAGTTTTACTTTTTGAAGCGTTATTCGAATAAAAGGTGTTTTAAACATTTGAATCGTTACAGAAATTAAATGGGGGAAAAAATGACAACGTCATCTAAATGTCTGTGTCGCGACAGCCGTAGTTTGAAATGTTACAGGGAGGCGCAGCGCCACTATTACATTGTTTGGGGAGAACCCTGATACGTTTTCAGATCATCTGGTATTAAGCCTGCAAATTACCTTGTTTCTTATGTGCTATTTAAGGAGGCCCTTTATCTTTGGAATTTCCACTGGTACCGACTCTGGATATTATCGGCCAACCGATATATCGGTCGGGCCCTACTTTCTATCCAGTTGTTCGTCTATCTATATCCATTTTAGATTATTGTCTGTGTTAAACAGTGAATGTTGGATCCTTATGAATGGAAGCAGCAGTGCCATAACGTCCTCACCCCCACCTCCAGAACCGGAACCCGTCTGTGGCGGTGTACTACACCAACCGGGCGCTGTGCCACGTGAAGCTCCAGCAGCACGACAAGGCGTTGGCGGACTGCAAGCACGCCCTCGAGCTGGACGGCCAGTCGGTCAAGGCCCACTTCTTCCTGGGCCAGTGTCACCTGGAGCTGGAGAACTACGACGAGGCCATCGGCAACCTGCAGCGAGGTCAGGGGGTTTAACATGGTGGAGGTGGTGCCGTGCCTTTGGGTTGAAAGATGTCGACTGCATTCCAAAATTGTTAGTGTAGCAGTTATGCTCGCCCTCACTTCCTAAAGCTAGTTACATACCGGTCTGCCCCCCAAAAAACAAAACAAAATACGTATAGACAGTATTAGCAGGAGTAATTCACTCAAAAAGTACAAAAAGTTCTATCCATTATGAGTTAAAACAATGTTTTTGCGTTGGGTGAGCAGCCTCTGAGCCCCAGCTAAAACAGCCCAATGTAGTGCTGTAAGTCACTGCATATTATCGAGAGCGTCAAATACATCGTTAACCAAATGACACATAACCACACTTGTCAAAACATGGTAAGCTATTTAAATAAAAGGGGAACACATTTTCACACCTCGCTTTTTTGTGCACCCCAGGCAGTTTTTAGGTTGCTTCCTTCAATATTTAGATATTTGATACCCATGTAAGCAAACCCCCCCCCCCATCCAATAGAAGCCCATTCAACATCAAACTCCACGTTAGACTCATTGTAAACACACGTCCCTGCTTCTCATGACTGATATTGTCCTTCTAATGAATGTGTCGACCTTCATTTTTTGATTAGCTATTTCATTATGTTACTATTTTACACTGTTTTGTTGGTGTCCTTTACAAATGCAGGAAGTAGACCCAGGCAGTTAAGTGTCGAACTCGGGGATGCATATTATTGCACGACTTCTGATGTTGGCGAACCTGCAGACAATAACATTGTTTATTATTGTTAGGTAACCCTGTAACAACAGCCAGCAAGCTGTCTAACTGTTACCGTAGACATCCTATGTCCTATATCACAGACAGACGTGATCGCATTAGCCAGCCCGATTAGCACCTACCTCAAGCGGTTCGACCAACGATGGGAAAGCGGTGGGTACAGCTGCAGGCTTCAGACGGTCGCCTTGATAGTCGGTGGCTTCATTGTGGTCGCTGCATATCCTTCAGCCCCGATCAATGAAATAACTAATCGAAAAATGAAGGTTGACACATTCATTAGAAGGACTATCAGTCATGATAAGCAAGAACGTGTGTTGGGAGAAAGGTAAAGAAAAAAGTTTTATTTCTCTGTAGGGATCCTTTCCATAATGTTGTCAAACACTTTTAACAGTCTGAGCCTGTCAGTGGCAAAAACAAGCACTTTTAGAGGACGTACATTGACGGCCGGAATTGCCCCAAAGGGTTACAATGCAGACGTTTTACAGCTGCTTTCTCGCTCAATATTGGACCAATTAAAAAAAAAAAAAAAGATTTGTTTACCCACCTGGACTACTTTGGATTACAGCAAGCAACAAAAGCAATTATATCGGTGAGTGGTGAACTTTTTTTTAGGTATCTTCCACTCGATTGATAAATGGTGAAATAATAGGCAGGAGGCAGATTGCTACGTTCAGATGGAGTCTGCGCACGCTTTCTTTATAGAGTAAGTCCAACACCAAACTTTGCTTCGCACGCTTCATTTTCTGTCTTCTCCCGCTCTCTACTGTGCACAGTAGAGCTCATGTCACGTGATCGCAATTCAGCGTATGGCTGCGTGAGGCTAGTCTTCTGTCTTCTAACAATTTAGTCGACTAGTCGTTGCTGTGCTTGGTAGTCGGAACCAGAAATTGTAGTCGGTTAAAGCTTTTTATTTCTCTCTCTGAGAAAAGCATTTCTGCCGATATATAAATCGCGGAAGCACGTAATGCTCTATTGATAGAAATATGCATCTAAGAATTAGACCATGCTTTTAATAGGCCTAATTAACAAACGTGAAACAATGTAGTTTCCAAAAACATTAAATCATTAATTTAATAATTGAATTTAATCTTGTTGACAATTCTCAACAGCGCTCTTCACCCGTGTCAGTAACTGCGGTCATGTCAGGTGCGCTGCCATTTGCGATCAGTTGGTCTTTTCGTGACTTCATTTAAATAGGCCTACCTGTTTTAATTAGATATACAATAATAACCGTCATGACTTCATTTAAATAGGCCTACCTGATATAGAATAATAACCATGGATGTATGAATGAGCTCATGCTCCTGATGAAGGATTGAACTCTGCTGTGCCCACACGGCAGCGCTCAGCTGTTCTAGTCGCTCCGGAAGCGCATTGTTGAAATGTCAATCAATTCAGTCCGAAGAAACTGAGTAAAGAAACTG
The DNA here is from genome assembly GCA_900303215.1 of Trachyrincus scabrus. Classification (NCBI taxonomy): domain Eukaryota; kingdom Metazoa; phylum Chordata; class Actinopteri; order Gadiformes; family Macrouridae; genus Trachyrincus; species Trachyrincus scabrus. The sequence goes on from OMNO01043483.1 coordinate 6,563, forward strand.
TGATCTGCCAGATTATATTTACTTATGTCTTAACTTTCTTTAGGCCTACTGTGTTTGAGCGAATGGCTGCTCACACGAAACAAATGCTAAAATGAATGAGAAGAGAAAAAAAGAACTGCGATCATTGTTATCACATCTCTTGACAGACAAAGATTTATTTTGGATGATTATTTAGATTTAAACTTCCGAAGCTAGCTTCAGTCTAATTTATAATAGGACTTTGTTATAAAAACATTACATTAAGCATTTCAAATGGCTCTTATAATACACACAATGTTTTTTCCGACCGTGTTTGGCCTCTTGGATTGTAATGTGCTCAATTTTGACTGATTTCTAGGCATTTTCTTTTTTTTAGACTGGACAACTAGTCGTTTACAAAACGTCCGGTTAACCGTCAGGGAAGTTAGTCGTCAGTAACATCCCTATATATAATGTCTCATTGCTGCCACGTAGTCAAATATTTCCTCACATTGATACAATTCAAGACGATGCAGAGTTGTTCATAATTAATATTTATTTGATACCAATGTTAGATCAATCAAATTCCTCTAATTCTAAAATGTATTTTCATCCTCCCCGACGGCTGGTTTTACTGTTATATACAATCTGCTATTATACATGTACATATAGATAAATAAAATTATTCAATCCAATTATGAAGAGTGGCTGACTCCCCGGTTATGTGTTTTTCATGCATTAATACAAAACTCAGTGAATCGCGATAATATCATGCTAACACCCGCTAGCATATGGCTTGCTCTCTTTCTCGACATCCCTTTGACTGCCAATAGAGATCATGTCTTGATACGTGTTATGTCTGTGATACGTGTATGATATGTACACCCGGCATTACAGACAAAGTGACGTTTATCTCTCGCCACAGCGTACAACCTTGCAAAGGAGCAGAGGCTGAACTTTGGCGACGACATCCCCAGTGCTCTCCGCATGGCCAAGAAGAAGCGCTGGAACAGCATCGAGGAGAAGCGCATCAACCAGGAGAACGAGCTGCATGCCTATCTCACCAAACTTATCCTGGCCGAGAAGGAGAGGTAAGAGACCGTCTGTGCTTTCGGAAAACATGGAACTAGGATTTAGATTGGCTGGTTAAAACCCTGAACACCATCTGTTAAATTAAGGAATCTGTAGCTCTTGCTTTAATTCGGTAAAAGGATTTTGACTTTGTATCATTTTTAGGGATGCATGATAAATATCGGGTCCAATAAACGATCAGCTGATAATGTGAAATTTGTATTTTGTATTATTCCGATAATTAAATTATAGCCGATAAATAGAGCCGATAATTCACCTTCATGACGTCAAATTTCTGCACCTGAGTAGATCCATGTGGTGTGGGCGTAGTAGATTAGGGAGCAAAACAGCAAACATGTCATCGCCAGTTTGGACTTTTCTAATAGTCACAGAGGATGACAGCATGATTGCTATTTGCAATGCATGTTCAGCTAGAGGATGGAAAAAGTGTAGTTTTAACTCGGGATGGAAGAAATAACAAAAAGCTCTAATCGAATACACGGTCCATATCTCAACAAGTACTTATGTACTCGTTTTGTTTGTTTTCATTTAAGTCTGCGATAATTTCCACCAATGTACACATAGATAGAGGGATACACTTCTATAGAGCGATTTTAATGTTATATGCATTAGGAACATTTTGAAACGTGAGTCGTATGTGATATGCTCTGCACGTATCCATATGCGGAGAAAAGGACAGCTACGCTGTGGCAACCAACAAATAATGAGTTAGACAGTTCCATGGTTATTATTGTATTGTGTGTGTATATAGAATAAATGGTTAAACTGATTTTACTGCGTGTGTCTGGATTGTTTATGAAAATGGTGCAATCACCAACATACGCCCGTGCATTCGCATGCAGGTTATTACACGGCTTATGACTGGTGAGAAGTGATGTGTATAATGTATACACATCACTTCATATAATGTGTGTACCACATATTCAAAAGTGAGTGTTGAAGTGATTAACTGTATTATCTCTCTTTTGGCTGAATGGCAACTGTGATTTCATTCACTATATAAGAAAAGTTGAATAAAAATCGGATTGATGCATAGACTTGCGTATTCGCCGATAACCCATCCAGCATTTTGGGCTGTATCGGAAGCATTTCCAATACTGGCATCACTATACAATATTATTGTAATCATTTATGGTTTGCTTGACGATTACTCGTTTACTCAAGTACACGTTTGACATGACGAATCTTACAAGTCACCTGCAGTGTTAACTGCAACTTTTTTATAATTATAAGTGATGTCAGTTGGTTGGTCACCAACTACAGGTTATTAAAGGGATACACCAAGATATCTGTAAATTGGCGTTTTGCCTGTCTTACCCAGATTTAGACGAGTTGTTAAATTCCAAATTCATCATTGTGCATACAGAAGTGGAGTTCGCTGGGATAGCATTTGCTTTCCGTTAGCCATTCCATTGACTTGCAGAGTTACAGTAGCCTAGCTCTTGTTCATGTGAGGGGAATACACTTTTTATTACTTTCCAAAGATTTCCAATGTGTTCCGCTTAGTCTTATTCAAAACAAGATTGTAGTTTGTCTACAAACACACAGATTCGCCACTACTTTTGGTGCTGTGATGTATTTTTTCAGGTTAGGATATGTTTAATTTAAACCAGAACTCTGACTCAAGCGAGTGCTTCCCTGGACTGTTGGGATTTCTGGGAAAGATGAAGCTGTAGTTTACTATACAGCCTACTGTAGTGACATACTTTGAACATGCATCAATTGAATAATTTGCATTACAAAGCAATGTTCATAAAGTTTCTTAATATTAATCTTTGTTTAATCTCTGGTGGTTTTGTGTTGCGAGCCGTCGCAGGCGGAGTTATCTGGGAGCTAGTCTGACTGACAGGATGTAGGCTGTGGGGATGAGCCTGCCATTCTCCTCCCCTTCCGCTATCTGAAGAAGCAGCATAAAAAAACAAAAAACTAATACCAGCAGGAAACGCATACACACACATAACCTCTTACAGTCCGCAGAATAAGTACAAACATTACTTACAAAGGCATTGACCAGTACTCTTGAGCCATATCCTTCAGGGTTGATACATATTGACTAAAATATCAAATAAAGCCAGTCCATTCCAGTGTGCTCTGTAGAAGCTTCCAAGCAGAAGAGGCCGTTCATTATGTAGTTATGAGCTTGTTGTTTTGTATCGTTATGGTTTATTATTGTATTGCATATTTATTATTTATTATTGTATAGTGTAGTTATAGTTTATTATTGTATTGTGTAGTTATGAGCTTGTTGTTTTGTATCGTTATGGTCTATTATTGTATTGCATATTTATTATTTATTATTGTATAGTATAGTTATAGTTTATTATTGTATTATATAGTTATGGTTTATTGTATAGTTATGGTTTATTATTGTATTGTATAGTTATGGTTTATTATTGTATTGTGGTGTTATGGTTTATTATTGTATAATTATGGATTATTTTATTGTATAGTTATGGATTATTATTGTATTGTATAGTTATGGTTTATTGTTGTATTGTATAGTTATGGTTT
>OMNO01043486.1:0-12260 GCA_900303215.1 Trachyrincus scabrus
TAGATAATAAATTGATAGATACAGTATATGGTTTCTAGTACTTGCAATAGCGTTAGTCGTGACCATGTTGTTATGGTAGCATAGGAAGAGGTGTGCAAGTACGACATAATACCTCTCCTTGACTACTAGTAGATCTGACAGAAGTCAGTATACCCAAACTTCTTGCTTCATTTCAGAGTACATTCCACTTTTCTAACATTCCACCATTCATTTCAAAATATGACATTGCCACATACTGGAATTTCCAGTATTTTTACATGAATTAAAAATCTTTCCCTGGAATTCCCTCCGAGATTGATAGCAAACCCCAGCTGTTGCTTACTCCTATGGAACTGCCTCTCTGCTATCTCCTACACGCCCAGGATGTGATCATTGGTGTCTGCACACAACATTAACATAGTTATGGGATATGATCGCATTTACTAAATAAAAAGAAGACATCACTGTTTTCGCTATAGTATTTGGAAAGGGGTCGTTCATTGGCTTGTATGTTCTGTGTTACTACTTGATATACCTCGACAAATAAGTAAAGTAGATAGTCAAGTGCCCAGTATGAAAGTGTGAGGTGTAAAAGGTACTGCAGTAATGCTCCATGTGAGAGGTACTCATCATTGGATGCCTTGGAACAGAAAAGGTTAGTAAGTTATTAGTGGGCCGTTGCCCAGGAAGCCCATGCCCGGATTTCAGCATTCGGGTCACTGTGTTCTCTTCAGCTTGGAGCACGTCTTTGTTATTTGCAGCCAGATTGCCCTGGAGGAAACAGCTGGTGAAAACATATAGGTAGCATTACCTGTCTAACCCCTCTTATGGTCAATCTGGGTGCAACGGGTTACCACCTAGATGTGTTTTCCTGAAGGTATGCCAGGGAAGATGAGGTAGGGCAAGGTATCTCTGGTCTCGGGCACCTGGTTGGACAGGGTTGAGGAAAGGACTAGAACTCCACCTGTGCTGTAATGCGATTTTCAGAAGGAAAAGCAGTGGTTAGAGAGCAATCGTAGATCGGTTTTGTTTCACAAACGGGATGTCGGAATTATACTCATTTAGTATTTTTGAGATGATAGATTGTTACTTGTAATAGGCTCATTGGATAGAACGTTATTTGATGACATCTGAGCTATTCCTGCATTTGGACAATCAAGTATTTCTCAGGAGCCAGCATTGAACTGTTTCAGGTAAGGTGGTTGTCGGTTGTCTAAAGGTAGACCAGTGGAAGTGGGGAGCACGGGGTATGGTCAAAGTGCTCAACATAGCCAGGCAATCTTCTGGAGCCATCTTCTGTCTTCTGGAGTCAGAGGTTACTAGCACATGACTCACCGGAGGAGAAGCACCTTTACCATGTTCTCAGCTTGTGGTCTTTTGCAGTGGTGATGCTACAATCATTTTACAGAGAATTGTCTAGGTGCTTGGTTGAATCCGTTTTTTAAATTACTTAATTTACAAAATGTGTCCCATTATCTGATTTAGTAGATTTTTTAGATTTTGTTATCTTATATTTATTGGGATCTCTCCAGGATCTCCATTAGCAGTGCTTTTGCGATATAGCATCTGCATTTTTACACGGAGACACTTCAGGACATTGAGAAACTAAAGTCAATTATAAATCATTACAATACATGAGATGATACTGTCTGTGTGGTAGCTCTACATATGTTGTGTGTGGCACAAATCAAACAATTTGTACAATGATTGTTGCATAGGAAGTAAAATAAGTCTTTTTCTGCATAAGAGACCATAAGAAGTCAAATATAAATATATGCTTTCTAAAAAAGTACAATTTAGAAAGCATAAGAAGTAAAAAAGAATCTCAATATATATTTACATAATCTACCATTCTCTACTATCCCCCCTTTTGACACATGGTCCTTACCATGTGACAATTCTGCCATAAGAGGAAAATGGTGAACAATTAGGGTGGGACACAACCAGACACAAACCCCATGTTTCACCCAAGTCCATTCAAGTCGTCATTTAAATTAGGGTTTCACAGGACACGACACTACACTCCCTAACCCAAAGCCCTCAGCAGTACACATATCTGCTATCAGTGTGAATGGCAACTGACTGTCCTTCTGCTAAAAGAGCAAACAATATAAATATAATAAATAAAATAGCTGTGGTGTCTGTAATGCATGCTTGTTCTGATGGAGAACACATATTGTAATAGTGTGGGCCGGCCAGCGATAACATTTTCTGAAAATATACAAAAGGCAATTCTGAATAACCTTGGAGCATAGGCCTACGTGTCCACATGTCTGGGATCAAATCTTATATATATTTTTTTATCATTTTGAGACAATTTTCGACATTATTCACACATAGTAATAAAAAAGTAGGCCTATTGGTTAATTTGTCCTCTGACTGTTCACTCACACTGTTATGCATTTGTCTATCCACAACCTTTGTCTTATTTAAGATGTATGACATATTTAGGCTACCCCTTAGTTATTCTTAATTATTGTTACCCTTTAGTCTTAATTAGGCCAACCTTTAGTTATTCTTAATTCATTATATTTGGTTATATATATTTTGTATTTATTTATTATATATTTATCTATATACACACACACACACACACCAGTATTCATTTATATATAAATACATACCTAGTGATTTATTTAGGCCTATTTATCTATCTATTCATGTATCTATCTATTCATTTATTTAACTATCTACTTATTTATTCATAAATGGATCTATGCGGTTGCCGGAGCCACTGTACGATTCCCAGAATCGTTGCCTTAACGCTATTCCCTGAATACGATACACCCATCGATGTAAAAAGGCTAGGCCTACTAAGTCTCAGACTTGGATCTAGACGTCTACAACTACACAGTTAAGTCTATAACTATTTTACTTTGCAATACACAAGAGTTATTATTATTGTATTCGGGATGGTGTGTTGAAACCACTGAGGCCCCCATCAGCATCCAGGCAGTTGAGCTGTGTGCGGTTGACCTCGTTGCTGTGGGACCATCAGTGGATCAAGTCAGCCATCCCATCCTCGTCCCCAAATTGTCGTGGAAATTATCTTGTGAGAGTAAAACACTTGAAACTTCTTGTTATAGCAAAGTATTGTAGTTGATTTAATTCAGCTGAATGAGAGAGCACACAACACAGCAGTCGCTTGCCTGAGCCCTCTCTGAAGCTACTCTTCAGAGGGTGGTCTTTTAAACATTTGGTCAGCCTGCAAACATGGGATGGCGGCATGCATTAAACATGAAAGCCTGTACCTTCAAGATGACATACTGTGACAACTCATAGGATGCTGACCAAGATATGGACCTAATTTACATTTTATAAAGCTCACACAACAGATCATTTAAAAGACAAGCACAGCTCACAAATACAACATTTTCCACCACAGATCCATCTCCACTAAAGCCTACTCCTCTTGTGGAACTGATATATACTCCACCCCTATTGGACCCAGCCAGGGTACCTGTCTTAACCCTAACCCACAGTAGCCTAACTGCATAGACTTCACAGCCCTGGACTGGAAAAGTCAAAACATTACACTGTGGGCATTCTAAATGTACAGTGAAATCTGTTTTGGAAAGTCCTGTTTAAAATATAGGCTACACAAAAGCAGTCTACAAAACAAAAGAGAAACCAGGACATGACTGAAATAAAAGTCAGGGCGTCAATTCAACAGGTGTTTAATAAGGGTGGAGGCAGTCTAACTTGTTGATTAAAAAGAGTATATAAGCAAGAATTCAGGGGCATAACTACTGCATGTCTTTTCTTCATTTCAGCCCCAGCCCAATAAATAGGAGCGTTGTGATAGTTAACCGTTGAGATCAATAACCTCAAATCCTATCGGACGACAACCCTAACGACAAGAACCGAAACATTAAAAACAGTTACGAAATCTAGTTGTGCCTCTAGCTCTACGAAACGGACAATGTTGAAATAGGCCTACAGCTCTCATGTTGTCCCCTAACAGGGCTGTTGACTTAAACCAGAGCACATTTATTGAACTTTAGCCATATAGCATGACTGAAATCATTTGGACTAGTAGCCTACGCAACGCGTCGACAGCCATGCCACCTGGTGTCGATATTAGCAGCAAGCACCTCAAACTAGCAAGCCTAACAACATACATCCAATTATTTTAAATCCATAAAGACTATCGAGTTGCCTGCCAAGTAAAACATATGCGTAACCATAAAAGCCAAATCCCAGAGAAAGCATCTGGCCGTCTTGGACAAAACAAATCGGTCAACAGTGCAGCGCCACCCCCCGTCGCCGCGTTGCTATTACAGGTAAACAGGCCTTTATGTAATGAAACATCACAAAAATACTTAATTCTCTTAATTTATTTTTTGGCAAATAAACGTCTTTCAATAGTGCATTAACACAATGTTAAGGTTCTTATGGCAATATTAGGACTTCACACAATGAGGAACTTATTGGACAATCAAAAATAATTCCAGCCTGAACACATGAGCCAGCGTTATTTCTATGATCGTGGACAGTGGCGTTTACATTTGAGAAGATGAGCAAATCTTAGAACGTGAGTTAATGTTAATGAGACCATTAAGATCAATTAAGTATGGGGAAATAGGTTATACAAGATGTCTTATATTGGGACAGAGGGATGAAAACTGTGATTGAATACATTTTCTCTCTCTCTTTTGATCATGTCACAAATTGCTGTTGGAGTCAATTATGACAATGGTCAAAATCATAACAAAAACACAATTTGGCAGATGACAGGGAGAATAAGCCATACCTGATTTGCTATGATGTCACACTTCCTATATGACAGAAATACACACACAAATATAGTAAACATTTTTCCAGAGCAGTATCAATAGCTGTAAACTAAACTTGTGTCCCACATATATGTACTTTCACATATGAGTCTTTACACCAGTATGTCAATGTTCTGACATAGTACATGCAGAATATCAAACACCAGTAGATCAGAAACAGACCGCCAATCAAGACTACAATCACACTTTTCTGTATTGCGAAGATCTACACATACTCCTCGGGTCAATAACACTTATGAATGATGGCTGTTATTCCTCTGGCTACACAATAATGTGCTTCAGTTAGATTGTGGTACTGCCCCATGTGGAAGACTTAAATATACTGTATATCAATGACACGATGAAAGGCAATTTTCTGTATCTTGGATAGAAGCAAATGCACTTCATGTTTAGGTTTGTATGTTGTGGTTTGGGGAACTGTTGTTGATAGATAAAATGACTGAAGGCAAATAAAAACATTGAACGTGTAAAAACACACAAGACAACAATGTAAACAAAGTAATTTCGGTCAGAACTGAGGACATCGTCAACATTACACAACCAACATTCATTAACCTGAAAAAAAAAAGTTCCACCTGAAATGATTGGGAATGCTTGCTTTACGGCGTCGATTTCCTTTGGTGCACATCATAAACATTTTGAACAACTAGTTTATAAACTAGTTTCTGAACAGAATCATACGACAGTTTGCAAGTGTCCAGGCTGGACTGCAGTATTTGAAATGGTTAAAGGAAAAGCCTGTGCTTAATGTTCAATGAAATACAAAACCAATTCAGAAACGGTGGTGAATGTGTCCACAATGCATTATTATGAATTCAAGTAAATATAACTTTTGTGTATTATCAAAAATAAGGGCCTCAAATGTTACACTCTGATATATAGCGAGATTATGTACAGCAAAACTAGACAAAACAACAGAATGGAAGACTCTGGAAGGAATCAAAGTGAAATAAAAGGACACGATACAAAAAGAAATGGTCAGACATTACATATGCATAAACACCTATACCTTAAGGTCAACTTAAGACACACACACTGTCATCCCCGTAATGTTTGAGGAGCATCGGCGCAGGAGTGCACGCCTGTGCATTTCCACCCTAACTGCACTCTTGTTTGGAGGGGGGCACTTGGTTCTGATCTTGGAAGTTATCAACAGCTCTAAGAATTGCTGAAACATTTCTGAACATTAACAACAGTTGGAATCAACTCAATGTGCTTCTTTGAATAGCATACTTTTTTTCACACATAGCTCACAACCACACAAAGGCACACAGCCTCTAGAACATGTCAGACCAGTCAGATTCAAATATAAGATAATCTACATGGACAATCTTCCACATGGTGGTCCGTCTCTCTCCGTCCTGTCTCTATCCAGACCATACATACTTTGGCTATGAAAAACACAAGGCGCGCACACACACAGCTAGTATGCAAGAGAGCTGGAAAAACAAACCGATTCCTCAGTTGGTGGGAATACCTTTGAAGACTCAAACATCCTTTAAGAAAAATACTTGCAGATTTCTATCCTGAATCATTGCAGAAGTGCCAAATGCTAATTCCTTGCATTTGATAGTTCTTATGATAGACATTTTATCCAGCTCTGTTAAGTGTGGTTGAATGACACATTTCATTTGTATACTCTACTTGTGTCCAAGCAACGAGAACAGTGTAAATGTCAGTGAAATGTCAGAGTTTAAGTAGCCACCGACCTTCAATATCCATCCCATAAAAATAGAAAACAATTGAAGCCAAAAGTATAATAAATGTAAAAAAACTAACTATTTTGTGAGAATACAATGTGTTGGTCCAAACATAAGCTGATCATATTCTACGTATTCTTTGTGGTGCAGCACTCAACCAACAACCGTGCCACAGCCCAAATCTAAAGCTGTGTATCCATCAAGGCACCAGTTAATACAGCGACTATTGGCAGCACTTGTCCACGACAATTTCATTTAAACTTTAAACATTACTTCCTCTGTGTTGATTTGATTCTACATAGAGGTCTCCCCCACAAACCCTAGTGTTGGAACCATGGAACTGCCTCTTAAATGTACTCTATTGCTGTGTCAACTTCTGGAAAGAAAATGGAAAGAATATAATCAACAATGCGCTCATATCATATATTATGCCTTGTAAATCTGGGGTAGGAAGACCACGAACCCAGTTCCTGAGGAAACCTTAGCCAGCTCTTCATCACTGAAGCTCTCCCAAACCTTAACAGGAAACCTTAGCTAACTCTTCCTCACTGAAGCTCTCAGCCCTCTTCATCTCCTAGTAGCGTCGCCCCAGTTCCCATCCTCACACACCGGAGTCAGTGTACATGCCGTTGATCAGGTAGTCCACCTGTGTGTAGTCCTTCCTGCGGTAGCTCTCAAAGGCCTGCATCACAAACACCGCCACCGTAACGAAGAAGAAGAGCAAGCCGAACAGCAAGACGGCCAATAAAGAAGCAGTGTCTACCAGCTGGGTGACCTCAGGTCCAGACTTGGCACCCACTGATCTATTTGAATTAGAGATGAAACTAGAAACACTACGAGCAGTAGCAGTAGCAGTAGTAGCAGTAGCAGTAGTAATAATAGTGGCAGTAGACTCAACAGGGGCACCAGTAATAACTGAGGTCTTGGGTTCTAGGGCTGAAGAAGGAGACAGTGAGACTGATGACTGGGGGTTCTTCTCACCTGTGGAAGACATGGTTGTGGTTGTAGTAGATGGAGTTGTGGTTGTTGTTGTTGTTGTTGTTGTTGTTGTTGTGTCTGTGGTGGGGCTGCTGTTGGGGGTGGAGGTGATGTAGTTTGGCTTAGTGTTAATGCAATGTCATTGGTGCTAGCAGCAGCTGCTGAAAGATGTGTGTTAGCTGATACTGGCTCAGATGAAGCAGTGTTGTTGGGCGCTACAGGTACGGCTGGACTAGAAGTAAGGACAGTCGCAGCGGGATTACTAGATGTATTGCTAGCGTAATCTGTAACTGAATCACCTGCGGAATCAGAGCCATTTGAAAGATGGAGAGAATCTGCAGACACATTTAACCTGGGCATTGGGGAAGGCGATTTTGTGGACATGGAGGCTGGGTAAGACAGGTTTTTCACCGTAGATTGAGTTGTTTGTATAATATGAGGAACTGGTTCGGTGGGTGGTTTTGAGGATGGCATGGACTTTGTAGATTCTTTCAGGGGGCCAGTGGATTGTACAGTAGCATCGGGCTGCCTTTCTTCCGTTGATGTGTTTAGTGGTTGGTTTAGCGGTTGGTTTAGTGGTTTGGTGTCATTCCCGGAACGCTTGAAGACTGTGTGTACATTGGGCGGAGAGGAGACAGAGGTAGCGTTGCTTTGGGAGAGGATGGTGCCTGATTTCAAAGCAGTTTGGTCATTCTGCTCCGACATGTTTAATCCATCTGTGACTGCATAAGAGGAAGGAGACAAGGAGCTGCTAGAGTTGGAATCAGAGAAGCCGCTGTCTGGTTTTGGGCTGTCGCTGTGGAAATCATCTGCACCTGGACAGAGAACAATACAATTTTAGCATTGGAATAATGCATCAATACCTTGTTAAAAAAAATAGCTGAATCAATACAAGAGTAGGGATGTGCAGAGCACAATGATGATGAGTTTATAACAGAACTCAGAATGCTGTTTTCTGTTCTTTAACTAGAATTTAATTGCATTCTGAAATCTCTATCAAAACAGAATTAGTTAGGCCTACATTACCCAAGTTAATTTTGCCAATATAAGCTATTATGTGGTACAGCAAATGTGGCAAGTATGCACTATTAATGCACTTAAATGGAGAGAAACAGTAGACCCTGCTCAGTGTCCTAGCATGAAAGTATTTGGAGGTAGGAGAAAGGCCCCAGTCCTATTTGGAACCAGCACCTTTTTGCTTTGAGGCACCTTTTTGCTTTTGAGCCTTACTCTATAAACAGAGCGCACGTAGACTCCGTCGAACGTAGCGCACGTAGAATGTTCACCACTAACCGATGTGACTGCGTTTGTTGCTTGCTATAATCCACAGTTGTCTGGGCGCTGAAACAGATTTTTTGCAAACGTCTTTAAAATATTACTTTTAAGATGCATTTGACTGCAAAATACCGGATATTTTCAACGACCCGCTTTGCCGAATGTGTGCATGCGCCAGAGTATTCACTCTTCTTCATCTTTTTCGAGCTTCTTTCCACATTCCTCTTGAATAATAATTCAAACTATAAAAATCTGTTTAAAGCGATTGATTTTCATAGGGACATTCTCATCTGTCATATTTAGCTAATTCTGTCAATTACATGTACCTTATCACCTTTACGAGAACTTTGTTACGATACTCCAACCTCAAGTAAACTTAAAAGACTCGAAAAAGACGAGGACGAGTGAATACTCGGGCACATGCACACATTCTGCAAAGCTGGACATTGAAAATAAAAATCTGTTTGACCGCCCGGACTACTTTGGATTATAGCAAGCAACAAACGCAGTCATATTCACCACACAGTGAGTGGTGAACATTTTTTTGTTAGATATCTTCCACTCGATGTTCGATGAATGGGGAAATAATAGGCAGGACGTAGAGTGCTACGTTCAGAAGGAGTCTACGTGCGCTCTGTTTATAGAGTAACATTGAGCCAAATGGCAAATAAATGCAACCCCTCTCATCTGTTCTATAACACTATAAAAAGGGTTGTGTTGTTCATAAAATGAGACCACAACACATGCTCTGGTCTTTTATGATTTAGTCTAAACACCTGGAGTCTGTCCCTTTCTCTTGCTGCTCACGGTTCTAACACCAGTTTTGAATATGATCCCTTGCTCTGCCTTGCTCTAAGCCTCAAGTCCAACTCGTACCAAAACGTACTTCATTTGTACATTTAACCAAGTTTTCTACATGCGCTTCAAATAAAGTACAAATAAATGCTAGCTGCATACTGGACCGTTACGTGCATTGGTATGTTGCATAGCACATATTGTGCCGTATAGTCTGACTAAAAAGGAGTTGAAAAATGAAAGAGCAATGAGGGCATTGGAAAAGAAAGGAAAAGAACAAAAACAGACAGGGGGAGTGAGAAGGGAAGATGAAGGGAGTTACTCGGTTTGCCAAGGAATCTAGTGTGGATCGTGAAACCATGGATCACTCACTCTCACACTCACACTCACACAGACACAGACACAGACACACACACACACACAATCAGAAACACATGGCTGCTCTTGAAATGATACCTCCACCACTGAGGGCAATGTTGTTAAGAGAAAACACCAACAAAACATATGGTTCTGGTTCTTCATAAATGATATACTGCACAGAGACACCTCCCCATATCTCTCCTTTTCTCGCCTTCCACAACCCAATCACTACAACCCAAAAGAAAGCTCTCTGTGCGTGCAGGTATGTGAACTCAAACGGTTGAAACATTTAACTTTAATGTTTGATTAGTTACATGGTCAGCTGTAGTTTTGCTAGACTTGTATATACAATTCAGGGAACATTTGATTAAATAAAAATGATAGGGACAGCAAAACTTTTCTGTAAAAAGTGAAAAGTGAAAAGTGACTAATATTTGGCATTTATGCAGGTGCTAAGTTTGTGTGCTGCTGTGTGTAGCCAAGTGAATGGGAACAGATAGGCCCACTTGTATGCATATTGTCACTACAAAATGGACAAAGTAACAGTTGTGTGCATGTCAACAAATATTTGATTTCTGTAAGGAACAACTGGGCTGACTTTGAACCAGATTGAACCCATATAACCACTTTGTTTTCCTTCCCACACCATAAAAACAACTGAAAAGGTGGACCCATAATTACTTCTGTTGTCCACTGTTTTCAACAGTACTTGGTAATGTTTTTTTTAGAATTGAATATCAACAGCCAGACAGCCTGTTTTTCAGCTAGAACATTCTAATAAATTCAACAATTTCAACTTTCCATAATTTTACTATCATGGAGCCATTATTACATATTAATATGCTGTATCCTGGTTTACGTTATCCTTAATCACAGACAAGAGTCATTCTGTAACCAATTCCCCCGTTATGCACTTACATGGCACGGTGCAGTTGGCTTTGTTTGGCACGTAGCGGGGAGATGCAACAGCATGGCCAGAATTTCCCAATGTTGGCTCCTTCGTGGCCACTGCTGTGCACAGGGAGGTTTCTGGGAAAAGCAACAGTAGCGGGAAGGAGAGGAAAAGAAGGAGGAGGACTGGGGGTGGCTGGAGCAGGGAGGGATAGGAAGACATAATGGTGGAGTTGGGGAACGCATACACACAGACACATACACCCACTAACAACAGACACACCCTTACATAAGAAGCCGTGCAAGGGCACAAACACATTCACAGTGATTGTACAGTAAAACAAACCCTGTACAAGTCACCTGCACACTCAGGGGAAAACAGGCGATGAAGGAGCAGGGGAGACAGAGAGAAGAGATCACTTATCAATGTTCACGCCAATATAAAGCCTAGATGTTTGTAATGATAATTTCTGTCAGAAACCTTTGTTATTGTCTGGAAAAGGCGTACACTGACTTTTTACGTCATGTACAACCGAACAATTAAATACATGTATTGCAGCAAATTGATTGGAGACTTCAGGAAGTGGTTTTCCAAATGTTCCCAATTCCCATCCCTAACTTTGCAAATCGCCCACGAGTGCAAATATTTTTTAATAGGCCTTAGGTCAGACATATATGTAAATAAACAATACGATCCCTATAATAATAAGAATAATAATAGGTTTCCGGAGATCGTGAACGATGGTTAATTGTGTTTTAACACGTCGTCTTCACCCCTCCCTACATGTAAACAACTAAAGGTTGGGGTGCCAACGTGGAGACCTACTGACAACCTAGCTAAACATCCTAGCTACACTTGCTTCAGCTTGAGGCTAGTTCATGTCATATTCAGTTCACTAAACTCTGGGCTCTCTTCTTTCAACCACTAATAAGGTTACTTAAATATTACATTTAAAGTTATCTGTTTGCGTGTGAGCTGACGAATGACGACACTAAACGACGCTAAACGTGACAGATACAATGCTAGGCTAACACAGTTCGGCGCTCCTCTGTGAACAGAAGTCAATATTAGAAGTAAACTCGGTTCCCTGACGACTATGTTTCTTTATTATATACAGTTAGCTCAGCGCTAACACGGCTAGCTGCTTCTCTCATGCCATCACACTAGCAGTTTCGTGACTTACCAGTTTGTCGACCGTTTGTTGTCTTTTAGTTTTCACGAATTTCGGAGACTACAAGTAATTGTCTCTGGTCTGGATTCTTACACCTGCTATGTTGTTGTTGTTGTTGTTGTTGTGCTATGTTGTTGTGCTATGTTGTCAGCCTGTCACCGTGTTACTTGTGACAGGGAAGCAAGCGACTGTGTTCGGCGGGTTATCTTGCATTACACAGTCTTACCAGGAGATGGCGCCATGACCCACCACGAAGAAATAGACACAATAACAATATATAATATATAACAATATATAATATATAACAATATATA
>OMNO01043505.1:0-10823 GCA_900303215.1 Trachyrincus scabrus
CGCTATCCAGTGATATTACCGTAGTCGACACTTGAAGGACACACAGCTGAACTCAACATGAGAGGGTACGGGTAACTTTAAGGAGAAATGTCTGGCTGTCTTACAGCCCGTTGTTAACAGCTAGTTGTATTGAAGTGTTAGACAGTCATACCTTATCCAGAACATTGATTAATAGGTCAATTGTTCTTTTTTTTTACCTTATCCCATAATGGACTTCAGGAACTCATAGGAGCTGCCTGCCATGGCGCCATCTACAGAGAGAAATGAAAGCTTTGTTTAGAGCCAGAAAAACAGACAGTTTAAATATGGACTCCCCATTATTGAAGCAGTCAGCTGTACATTAATAGCCAGTGATCCTGAATCTAGGGCAGACCGAAAGACGCTTTAACAAAAAAAAGTGATCCTCAATTGAATGACGTGTTATTTTTGAATGAATGAGTGAATCATCATGGCTGAGAACACTGCATGCCCGCTGGTGTCAATGGAAATCCGCTGGCTTCATTTTGACCGAAAGAGCCAAATATACAGCTCACACATACAGTGTGTTTAATCCAAACGCATAAAAGTCTATGTGTGGGCAGCAGGCTGCGGCTTGTCCGTGAGGATTGATGTACCGTGGAGTCTTGGAGTTGCCGCGGCAACGCGGGACACGGGGACCCCATCACTTTTATGACATCTTAAGGGATCTTCGTTTTAATACAGTCCATTACGGCTGACGTACAAATCTTGGCCGACATGGTCCTATCTGTGGCCTGATCAATTTTTATATTGCTGAGCCGACCCCTTTACCCTCATTTTGTCATCGCAAAATTCATATCGTACGGGACTCTTATGGAAAAAGAAATTGCAATAAAAATGCGTTACGGACCCAGAGATTCGAGTCAGTACTTAGCTGTGACTAAAAAAGGCTTGGTCGAGAATAAAATTTGTTTCTGCGGTAAGCAGAAATGTTTAAATGTTATTTATTTTTATGCCCCTAAGAAAATATATTGTGAAGGGCTACATTGATTTATAACATAACCGTGTCTCGGCGTGGGATTGCAGGGCCAGAATTTATGAATCCTTTGCACAACTCCTTTAATTGAATTTTCCAAATCTCTCACCACACACAAATAATCAATACCTGCTGCTGGGGGAAACTTGCCTCAGAATTATTATGGCCTTTCTTTTTCAATTCTGTCCTCATCAGCACATAGGGCCGCCGTGGGTATCTGTAACGCCTGCTCTACACCCTGGAGGATTTATGCTGGGCCGAAGCTGATTGCTCTCCAAAAGTGACTTCTCAAGAATGCTTAGTGAAACTTTTGTTAACCTTTCAGGGCGGCCGAGAGCGCTTTACTCTGCTCTCTCGCTTTGACGAGAGCAAGATAGCCCCAACACAGGAGGGAAGGTTGGAGGGGACCGTAGACCGTAGTGGTGGGATGGAGACAGAAGGGGACCGTAGACCGTAGTGGTGGGACGGAGACAGAAGGGGACCACCGTAGTGGTGGGACGGAGACAGAAGGGGACTGTAGTGGTGGGACGGAGACAGAAGGGGACCGTAGACGTAGTGGTGGGACGGAGACAGAAGGGGACCGTAGACCGTAGTGGTGGGACAGGGACCGTAGACCGTAGTGTTGGGACGGAGACAAGCAAAAAAAACAACAATTGATTTCAACTGCAGTAATATCATGCATCAGGTGGCAAGCCTTGTATCTTGTGGCACAAAATTGCAGCAATTCCCCCTCAGGGTTACTCTATATATATAGTTGCATATGGTAAATCACTACATTAATTACATCACTACTACATTTCCCCCATTTAGTTCCATAATGGAGACTGGATATGGTTGTAAAATGCTGATTCGCCGTTACAATCAGGGATGAGATACAGGTCATATGATCACTGCTTGGTTGTCACGGCTCTCCCTGACCCTGACTATCTTCTCTGATCATTTTTCTTTTTTAATTCAGATTATTAGCAGCTGTAGGGCTGCAAAATGAATTGCAAATCACAATTTTGACCTCTGCAATCAGCTAATCGTGAAAGGTCGCAATTAATATTTTTTTAAATGATACAAATGATAAAAACAGGAATAAATCTGATTCTGTACGCCTGTTACATTAAATTACAAACCGTTACAACTCAATTGCTTTATTATTTTAGTTTTTTTTTTATACACAGTAGGCGCCACAGAATATTAATTCTGTATATATAATATATAATCTGTTAATCACAATGAATATCGCAATTATAATTTTTGTCATAACCGTGCAGCCCTAGACAGCCGACATCTCTTTGTTGGAGACAATGCATAGAAACCCATAGAGCTGTACGGTTCTGTCGTATGGCTCAGCTAAACCCGTCTCTCTCGCTCTCTTATGTAGCCATGTCTGTATAGGGCAGTCTGCTGGATAGGCGGAGCTGGGTTTGGGGTGTCCTCGCGGGCGTGTACCCATCGACGCACCGGTAGTCGCACTCTCGCACGGGTGGGTGCACACTGGTGCATGCAGGGTGGAGGCTTGGCAAACACATCTGACATGGACATGAAGCGTTGGCCACGGTACCACCTGACCTACCAGCGGTCATCAAGTTTTTCCTAAAATGTTATATATATAACATTATATATATATCAATTTCACATGAAAGTTCAGTTGCTACCCACATGCTCAATAAATGTCCTGGCTAACAATCCATCCTTTCAGTCTTGAGCGGATCAAGAAAAAAAAAAGAAAAACCTGGCACCGATTTCAATGCCATTATTCAAAGTTCTACGAATCACCACTCGACTGTATCGATCACCTATTAACATGCAGCAATATTGATTTAAATGGGATGCGCCTTCAGCTATGTAACCTCTGTGGTTGAGGCCAAGTTCCAGCCATCTCCCCCAAGCTCATGTCAGCTATTATAGACCCTGATGGTAAGTTGTCCCCTTGTCTTGACCAGGCTCATGGTCTCTCTAGATGGGGCCCAAACAGGAGTTATGTATGTTGACCAGCATCCAGACTAGGAGGGGGTGCAGAGTATTATCAGCTAGCATCCGGTCAGCTCTGCTCCCTTCTACTCCCGAAACGCAATTTCCGATCTCTTACTTCATGTGAGCTGTGTACGTCAGTCAACAGTCCCCGGAGCAAGAAGAAGAGGAGAAGAAGAATTTGACAAAGCAAGATCCGAAACATTGGAAACCGATATCCCTCCATGTCTCGCCACTACCACACATTCAAAGCAGCCACTTCCAGGTGTTCTCCTTAGTGAGATAAGAACACCTTGGAACAAGGTTAGCCAGCATCTCTGCTGTCTGTGGCAGTTAAGTACGTTCCTAGAAGTCTCATGTACGATTCCAATCTACCACAAACTAACTCGGCTTCAGGGTCCGCCATAAAATTAAAATAAAAATTATGTAACTTGAATTTGCCTCGCTAATTTTCCCCAGATAGTGAATGAATGGTGAGTGAATGGTAAATCAGTTTTTTCTATACGTAATGGACTTCACATAGCTTAGCAAGCCTTTGTGTTTACATTAACCGTAAACAGTGGAGTGTGGATCTGCCAATCCCATGATTTCCAATGGATTGTTTGTTTGTTAGAATTAGCGTCAGGACTCAGCGATTTCTGGGACCCACTTAAATACAGTGAACCAGTGTGGCTGAAATGATCCATACAATGCCATACGCACATACAAAATAACATTACTTTCCCCCTCTTATTTTTATGTATTCAAGCCTATTCATTCTGCATTTTATCACACACACACTCCAAGCTTGAGGACGATAGCAGTCAAACGTCAAAATGTCAACAAACAAAAAGGAAAAAAAGAGAAAATATTTTCACGTAAGATCCCATGACAACATCATCTGTCTGCTTTTCCATCCTCCCCACAGATGTAGGCCAGTGCTCTTCGCTAGCTTTGAGTAACAGTTTGTTTATTTAAAATGCAACCCCCCCCCCCAGGCCCACGGAGGGCCCATTCCCTCCCTGAGCTATGGGCCTGGTGTTGGGAGCTCTGTTGTTGTAAGGAGGTTTACACACCACTGATACATTTCATGGCCGCACCATGTGATAAAAAATGTGACATCCCTGCGGTTGTGGATCCACAATGCAACACGTATGCCGACGAGTCTCACTGGAACTAATTAAAACAATTTCTAACAACCTTATCGGAAAACAAGCCTGACTGCAGACAATGTCCTCCATTCAGTGTCACACAAGTCACCATTATGTGATTGGATCACAAGAAACCCTTCACTGGAGGCATTATATGTGCCTAAAATAATCAAATTAATTCTATCCCTGGGAAGTCTGCTCATTGACTTATTTGTGTAAGCGTATGTTGTTCCTCGGAGCACACGATTATCTGAAGCGGTCAAACAAGTCTCCATTGAAGTGTTGTCGTTGAGAGGCCTCAGAAGAACTAGAGTGCATGCTAGTCGAATTACACTGGTTCTGTCTGGGTGTCTGCCTGGCCTTATGATCGCATTGTCTTCCGCCGCAAAGCTGCATTCTGTCAACACAGAATACATGTTCCATTCTAATCTATTCACTTTAGGAGTTACTGGAGCATAGTTTGTTTGCCAGCTTCAGCTGGACCCTCCTTCATTTCAAGCTAATGGATATGATGTATGGTAGACCTTCTCCAGGCTACAAATGTCCACACAAATGCATCCTACAAAAAAACTTTAAAGAAAAGGAAATTAATTCGCATACCCGTGAAAACCTTAACTCTAAGGAAGATCTTTCATGTCTTCCAACCCTGGCTTGGAAGACATTGCAATATGTCACATATTGCAATATGTGCATTCTTAGTAATGCATATGTTACTAATGACTGAATAGATAAGGCTAAGCACAACATTGTTTGCTTCAATACCATGAAGTTTCTGACATTCATCAGAAGACTAATTACCTTTATATAGGCTTCTGCAGAAATTGTTTTCTTTCAACTGCAACTCTGCTCTGGAAGCTGGAAGCAGAGAATGCCATTATACACCATTAACAAAATTATTAAAAAGGATAAGCTATTGAAACTAAGTTTCCACAGCAAAAGGTGTTTCGAAATGATATATACATCTTGACGTGGTTAAAATGTTAACTGTACGCGAGTTGATCTTGTATCATCATGTAAACATTAAGTTCACTATATAAAAAATATATTGACATCCAATATGAATTGAAATAACCTTGACTTGTCATTGCAACATGCTGACAGCACATTGCAGTCACGGCATATCGTGATATTTATCGATATTGTGTAAAATTCCCCACAATTATCATGATAATACATTTTTCCATATCGCCCAGCCCTAAGTCACGCTGTACTACATACTTACTTAACTGTCTGTTTCTCGCCAGTTCAGTGTTCAAATCAGCAGAGCTTTTGGTGAGGAAGCTTCTCAGCTCTGTGGTGCCCTCTGCTGCCTGTGTTAGGCCCTAGAAGACCAATGATAAAGTCAATGAATTGAGGAATTTCGAAGGTACAAGTGACGCTCAAAAAAGGCGCAATATAACCAAATCAGTGTGAGGATCTATTTTAAGTCTGCCGTTAAGATAAAGACTCAATGTATTCTACTTCTCTAAGCTAAGTCCCCTCCCCAAAAATAAATGTTACTCACTACAATTTCCTCCAGGCGTTTCCTGGCTTTGATGAACGCTCCCCCTGATTTTTCCAGTTTGGATGTCAGGGTGTGCAATCTGGTCAAACAGAAAGAGCCATTAGGAAGTAGGCCTACAGTGCATTAGTGTCGGACACATTCGATAGACATATTCTAGAACAGGGATTCTCAACTGGTGGGTTGCGACCCATAAGTGGGTCATTTTGAGTGCGTCACAGAGCATATGCCAAACCTTAATTTTTAGAAAGAAGCCCATGAATTAACTAATGTTTCAATGTTAATTCATGTTCCAATGGCTTACTATTATCATTGAGTTTAATTGTTGCAGCTTTTTGTTCACTCAATGTTTTTAACAGTACATGAAGGCATTGTTGATTACTTCAATATTGGTAAATAAATGTTTTATTTTTGGGTCATGACTTAATGGCTAATGACACATGTGGGTGCTGAGGCTTGAATTGTTATATTCAATAACTGAATATAAAACGAGGCAAATGGACGAGCACAGATTGAAATAGTATCGTTTGCACTACTGATTATCAATGTAGGCCTATTCTTTCCATGAAACCCAATTGAATCACTGTTCTTGGATAGTGCTACAGGGTTCCTGGTTAAACAAGTACTGCAGTATATTATATCATAAACCACAGCTCATGTGAACTGTTGAGCACAGAACTAGAATGTAGAATGTAAAACTAATGCTTATTTTGATGGATAGAGCAGGTCACCAAATGTCTGTCTTGGCTAAGGAAATGGCTCTTGTGTTAAAGTGCTCTTATACAACTATTTTTAGTGCTATGTAAATCACTGATCATTTAGCCAGTTAAGAATGGCCCTCGTTCTGTGTCTCCTGCCATTAAATTCTGATAAGTCATTATGACCATCAGTAGAGTGTGGCAATTGAAATATAACAACTAATAAAACAGGCTGGTCTTTGTAACCCCTTCTGTTCCGACATTTCTTGACACAAGTCACGTGGCCAATTAAATGAACCCAGTACGTAATAAAAAAAAGACAGCATAATGTTTGTCTTACTTACTTGTCAATATCTCTGTGTTGGATTATTTGCTGAGAAGTGGTTTGGCCTGCCAATGGAGAACAAGTCGATGAGAATAAGACATTGTACATCAAAATAGACCTAATGTGCATTTGTTTGACTGGTTGTTAATAGCAGTACTTGGCTAAAACTGAGTTTGTTGCAAATTCACTGTGGAAAAGAAGATTATTGTAGTAGCCTTATTGTCTTTCCAGATTTTGGAAGGATTACACTAAAATCTGTATCTAACTTTTAAACAATTCCTGTATGGACTGGCAACATTACCTAAGACACATTTCTGAAAACGACTACATAATTGTTCCGATGTTACGTTGACCTGGTGGCCTGCGTTAAACAGAAGACTCACACAGCTGCAAAATGTGTAAGAACGATTCCTAGAAATGTTACGAAATATGAATACATGGCTTGTAGTGGCAGCCAAGCAGCAAGCACCAAACACCAAGACAAACAACTTGTGTTCAAATCTGGTGGTTCGACACGTTATGCTTAAGTATTTCATAAATAGCTGAGACTGGAGAAAACGATCGCAATAAGTGGAATTGTCAGACATTGTTCATTATAGAAATTGTTCCTTAATATATAAAAATATCGGAACTGTAATGAAACCATTTTGTTGCAAACTAATTAACGGCAGACAGGCAGCTCGTTTTCCCTCCGTTCCCCTGGCTTCAATGTGTCTTCTGCTTGTTTTCTAGCTAATTAGAGACACGTGTGTCTTCTCTCAGTGCCACAGCCACAAACACAAGCGTCTGACAGAAACAAAATAAATACTGTATGAAATCGAGCGAGCACATGCTGATTTGATGGTATATGGTTGAACATTTGAAACATCTTCAAAGTAATCTGTAACAAAGGGCCCTCCCAACCTGCCGGGACGCTCCCAGTGCCAGGGACGTCTGATCTGAGAGGTTCATGCTGAAATACCAAACAAATGCATTAGTTTTAAATGTTAGACATAATAATTATCACTCATCAAACAATAACATAATTAACCACTTATAATTATAAATCAATGTGAAAAATATTATGGTAATGAGATTCATACTTACAGATTCTTTGTAATCCAAACGAAGTGCTCTTTTAGCCCTATTCAAAAACAAAAGTCTACAGTGAGTTTGGTAGAGTTCAATCCCAGTTTTGATCTTATCAAAGTGCTCATTTAGCCGTATTCAACAACCAAATACTAAAGTAAAAGACTAAAGTTAAATCACACCCTATGACAGTCCCAGGGAGAGGGATATTGTTGAACTAAACCACTCGTCACTACCTACCATCACAATGTGCAGACTGCACATGTAATCATAGCTATTTGCAATCTATGATTATGAATTATAACAGGACACAAGGGAAATAAAGTACATATACAAACTTTATACTACAATACAATGTATTAGGTGAATAATAACGAATACGTTTTGGGACTTGTAGTTATATTTGTCAAAAAATAACAATCTTAAACACATGGAATGGAATTAAATGTGCTACTTACGGCATTTTTAGACAAGAAGATTAACTGCATATATATGTGTGTGACAAGGAGACCAAAGATCAGTCAAACGTATACGCTACAGAATAAACAATACATTCTATTTATTCTGATATATTCAAGCCCCTCGGGTAGTTGGAAATTGGCGCGCGTGCATCGGCCTGGGCAGTCCGTCCAAAACAAGACCCGAAGCCTCGTTCCTGTTATCTATTGGTGATCCCACACAAAAAACTATCATTTTGAAGCTTGTTGAAAATACAACAATACAATATACGACGCTCTTATGTTATGTATGAAATGTGCGATGTGTATTACCATGTAATGTGTATTACCGGAATAAAAGAGAGAAATCCAAATGAACGGCAACGGAGACGTGGCGGAACCTTGTTGTGATGTGTCTCGTCGGAGCGCTTTCCGCTGCGCACTGCGTGATCACCTAGCAACAGGAACGAGAGAGGCGTGATCACCTAGCAACTGGAACGAGACAGGCGGTCGTAAACATTTTGGGACATGTTAGCGGTGTTTGTTTTAACAAAGGTAAATCGTGTCACGTGGTAGTGTTTATTTGTATGCGTTTTATGTCGAGTCACGAGACCACCGCAACCGATAACGAGAGGGATAACGCCGTGTCACTGCTTGAAACACGAATGTTGACTGAATGCATTTCTTCTTTCCTAGGATGTCTTTTCAAGCGTCATCGCAGCCTCTCGATGAAGGGGCTTTCTACATGAAGTGTAGAGCTGCCTACCTGGCTGTGTTTAGGTCAAGTTTGACAAACATCGTTTCAAAACAACAGTTATGCCGTGGTAAGCTGTATTGAAGTTAGGCTGCTTACACTTTTACTCGCTTTTCATGTTTCTGATGTCATTGGTCTAATAGTTTTGTGTTACGTCCATTGGACTTGGAGTCAGCACGTAGTGTGTTTCAACCATCTAATAGTTTAACTTTTAAAAACTAGGGGTCAGCAGCTGTACACTACATGGCAATCTAGTTAATTCATAAAACCAACTGGTTATTAAGTTGTCAATCACCATGTTTATTGTTAAAGCAGCATGTTTGCACAGGCCATAATATCAACAAGGGGCTTGTAGCTCATTGGGTGCTTTTCTACACTATAGCAACTGTATGTTCCTGTGATTCTACCCCCCATGCTAGTTCTCCAACTGGCAGGAAGGAATCCCTCTCTTAAAACACTCAGTAAGTACTGGACGCCAACCACTTCCACACTCAACTTTGATGATTTCTGTGAGATCCTCAAGTTTGAAAAGCAGACGGACGAAAATGAGCTTTTGAGAATTTTCAAAGGGATGGATGTAAACGGAGATGGCTTCATATCGCACAGCGAGCTGGAGAAGGCTCTTACCACGGTGAGTAACCTGGCAGGTGTGTGTCACATTGATTATGATGGATACTACAGTTTGATCTTTTTATTGAGCCAACAAAAAGTCCCTTACTGTGGTTGTATTTGGTGGTGAAAGAGATTTGAAGTTTGAGGTAGATTATTACCCATTTAATGAGTGGAAAGTATAATGAACAATTTGGTTTTGCTTAGTCTTAGTAAAAAGAAACAAAACATGATTACAATCAGTGGTTTTCTCTGGTCTAATCAAAACAGAGTATCTTGGATACACTAATTAAACGCATGTATGTTACAAACTTCCAGAGTGGTGAGACGATGACAGTTGAGGAGATCGAAGCCATTTTCTCAATAGCTGATGCCAACAAAGATGGAAAGTTAGACTATGCAGAGGTAAGCCTGGATATGTATGTGATCCTGTATTTCAGCCTACAGCAGTCATACATTGGAAGAAGTACCGTACCAAATAAGAGATGACTGAAGTTAATTCTCCTTAATCTAAAGCTTACAAATCACCTCACTATCGGCTTGAGGCCATTTCAGATTAAATCTAAGTCCATCTTGGAGAACAGTCAAGTTTTGTCAACATCATAATACTAATAATAATCTGATGATAGGGCTGCACAATTAATTGCATATTAATCAAAATTGCGATTTTTACCTAATTGTGAAAGGTCATCTGACATCTGATTTCATATGCCCATTACATTAAAATGTAACCGTTACAACTCAGCAATAAGCGTTATAACGAATCACAGGCATTGCCATTTAAGGACGCTAGAATCCTGCAATGTGATGTGGTTGTTAGGTGGGCAGATTTATTATTAATTCTGTATATATAATATATAATAACATATAATCTGTTAATGACAATGAATAATCACAATCATAATATCGGGCAAAATAATCGCAATTATCATTTTTGTCCTAATCGTGCAGCCCTACGATGTGATTGCAGCAAACTAATGAGCTAATGAGTGAAGCCTTTGTTGAACCTTAGTTCTGCCGGATGCTGGTGACCACGGCAGAGCGGTGCCAGTCCGAGGCTCTGGAGAGGCTGGAGGCTGATGCCAAGATGAGGAGGCAGAACTTTGGCAGCCAGATAGATGGCCATCCAAAGAGTTCCACGTCCTCGCCTTCATCCCCCTCAGCAGCGGTAGCCACAGCAACAACAAACCTCCCCCAGCCTCCATCGGAATCACAGAAGCCAGATTCAGACCCGGCACTCAAAAAAGGTTTTGACAACTGAATTCATTTTCTGTGCTGCATTTTAGTCACTCTAGTCAGTTTCACAGCTTGCCAGATTAAAACCACCCCCCCCCCCCCCCCTCTC
>OMNO01043666.1:0-10101 GCA_900303215.1 Trachyrincus scabrus
TGATCAGGATGGGCTTAGAACAAGATATAAAGACTCTTAATACAATTCCTCAGCCGCTGTGAACCCCCTCCCCCCTTTGTGTCGTGCCACATGCACATACACACACACACACACACACACACACACACACACACATGCATGCGCTCTTGTTGTTTACTTTGGTTGGAAAGCCAAATTGAAAGGCATTCAGTGAGTTTCTTTTTTATTATTGTTAATATAAAAACGGTGAATGTTATTCCATTTCTGGAGCTTTGTAGGGACCTGCAGAGATGGAATTAATATCAATGATGCTTCTTTAGGCTTTGTTTATTTATTTATTTATTTAGCTTTTTGGCAGTTTTTTGTGATAACTTCATCCGGCAAACTTTGTCAACAAGCCTAAAAATTTGCAATTGTGCACAAAATAAAATTAATCTCATGCCTTAAATTGAATAAATAAAATAAATACTATTAAATACTAATTTAGGAGCTTCTAGGGTGTCATTTTGTTGATTAAATCTCATGAGTGAGAACAACTTTAACAGTACAGATGTAGTGTGAGTCTGGTTCAAAATCAACACCCGGTATGTCCACAAGAAGCAATGAGCTTGACTCCAATTAAAACACGTCTCCAAGGTAAGTTTGAATTGTTTACTGAAGTGAAAGTAACATATGTAAAAAAAAAAAAAAAAGTAAAAAAAACGATGTTGCTCCATAGACATCTATGTCTGTTCTTTCTTGACTAATAAAGTTGCGGATATGATGTCATTTATATGTCTACGGAAGCGTTACTCAAACAAATGAACTACAAACAAATATGCAATTCCTTAATGTTGCCGACTAATGTTACTATCAAACTAAAAATGCTATATTCTTTCATGTTCTTTAAATTAAATTCATTCTTTAAATATGGCTCTTACATTTCCGGACCCTAATTGGCTAGGCGGGAAGCATACCAATTACTAAACTTAAACTTACAAAGAGCCATACAAATCTAAACAGGGCTCTAAAAAACCTAAACAACTTGAGAACTTATACTATTGTCTTTGCTGAACTCCTTCCTGTGCTTTTCCAGTGGGAGACCATCACACTGCTTCATGGAGCAGAGCTTTGAGACCGGTCTCACTAGGACACTGGTCTTCGTCTGCTTTGAGACCGGTCTCACTAGGACACTGGTCTTCGTCTGCACACTGACAAAAGAAAAGGCCGTAGTTCTGAGGACTCTTTGCATCATCCAGGAATTCCGAGGAGCTGAGTCGTCCACAATGAAGACCACGTCTCCAAGCTGGAAGTTTCTCTTTGTTCTGGACCACTTCTGGCGCTCCTGAAGGAGAGGTAAGTATTCACGTGTCCATCTTGACCAGAACAGGTCAGCAAGGTATTGTGATTGCTTCCATCTGCGTCGTGCATACGCATCCTCTTTCTGGAACACCCCTGGAGGCACACTTGGTCTGGGTTTCCAGTAACCACAAGTGGTTTCGGGTAAGCGCCTCAAGGTCATTGGGGTCATCAGAGGTCTTGGTGATGGGACAGTCGTTAATAATGGACTCCATCTCTCACACAACACAGTTTGGAGGCCCTCATCATCCATAACGCGTATTTGTCTTTCCCACACCCCTCCGTGGTGGGAAGCGGCTGGTGGACTGACTCCCTTTTGCGTCATGTCTTTTGGACTGACTCAGTCTTCACGCAGCTCCCTTTCTGCTCCAACCAAATTGGTGCCATCATCAGAACCTATGACAGCCACCTGCCCTCTTCTGCTAATGAAGCAGCACAGAGCATTGATGCAAGCATCCGTATCGAGAGAGTGAGCCACCTCGATATGTACTGCCCTGATCGTCAGATCGTCAGACGTCCACCAGGCTACATCCTCGCTTAACATCAAAAGGTCGAAAGTAGTCTACTCCACGTTCGTAAAAGAGGGTTTGTCTTTTGGCTGGTCCGCCAATTTCTGATGTCCCGCCTTGGCGTGTAGTCTCCTGCACATGTTACAACCAGATATTATTCCTCTCACCGCTGAGTTAGCCTTAGGGATCCAGTACCCTTTCCTCAACTTGAGAGCATGTGGTTCCTGCCTCCATGTCCAACTTCTCGGTGGATGTGTTGAAGAAGGAGAGTAGCAACTCGCTGGTTCTTAGAGAGGATGGAGGGGCACTTAGCCTCTTCTGGCAGTGCAGAGTTGTTCAACCGTCCACTTACTCTCAGTACTCCATCTTTCAGAATGGGGTTCAATCTGCAGAGTAGACTACTCTTCTTGACATGTGCCTGTGCTTTCTCCAAAGCTTTGCTTTCTTCCAGGTACGTCTACCTCTGGCTGAAGCGAAATAGCTCTTTTTCAGCTAACTGCTTGTCTTCCACGGTGAGCAGTGTGGTTTTATAGTTCTCCATTTGCTGTTTGAGAAGTACTTCCTGCTTGACAGGGTCATCTTTAGACTCGACCACTGAGGTGCAGCAGCACCTCTTTCATCCGGACAAACCATCCCACTGCTTTCTTCAGCTGGTGCCGCTTTGAGTAGTGATCACCGGACAGGTTCACTGTGGCAGCTCCCTCATTTGCGATAAGAGAAACTACAAGTGACTTCTTTACCTTATCGTCATCCTCCAGAACATGGCTTGACGGATCTGATCCTTCTGGTCACTCACTTTCCTTTTTCCACAGGAAACATGGGCCGTGCATCCAGTTCTCACCTTTTGATAAATCCTCAGCTTTCACACCTCTTGAGGCTTAATCTGCCGGGTTCACAGATGTTGACATACCTCCATTGGGTTGGTGTAGTAGCCTTGCGAATGATCGTGATCCTCTTGGCAACAGGATCACAGTTTTGAAACAAGCCGCTTCATTTTCAATGTACTTCAGTATAGTAGTACTGTCTGTCCAGAAGATAGACTGTTCCAGCTATACTTGAAGCTCCCTGCTGCATGGCCTTACGACTTCACAGCTTTCCCGTCTTCAGATCTGATCTACGGCCACTTCAGAGCTTTATCTATATAGGCGGTGGTTATTTTCAGCTCATCGCCACAATGCTTCTGGGGTAATACCCTGGCTTCTTTATAGCCTCCATCCGGTGTCATGTGTTCACAACTGTGGACAAGTTCTTGCGGTTGCCCTCCGGTGAACTGTTCCAGGTAGTATAGCTTGTCCCTGCTGCTCTCCGTCTTGCTATCAATGACATGGTCAAAGGCTCTGATGAAAGACTTGTAGGTCTTGTAGACTTGTGGGTCACCCTGGAACACAGGTAGGTCTCTTTTAGGGAGATAAGACAAGTTCTGCTGTCTTACAAGCATCTCTGTGATCTGATTCTGACGCTGTATCGCCTCGTAGCTGTCTTTCTCTTCTTCCCGTAGACCTCCGATGACCATCGCTGGGGTCATTCTGTATGCTGCATCAGAATTCCCATCTTGTTTGTCGATCTTTGTCGGGTGTGAGGCTCTTCTGGATCGTGTGCTAGATCGTTACATCGTTTGAGGTATTCATACCATCCTGGGCACCTTCATACTCTTCAAGCACCTTTTAACTTTGCGTCACATTCAGCTATAGCTGTATCCATCGCCAGCTGTTCCTTTTTAACTTTCAGCTGCTGAAGCTGCTGTGCTTTCTGCTAAAATAGAGAAGCTTCTTCTAATTCAAGGGTCTGCTTCTTCTTTGAGGATGCTGCGTGAGCTAGCAGTGCTGCCTTCGCCCTCTTGCGGGCGGAAGACGCTGTAGAAGAAGCCACCGAAGTGTTCCCTGAAACTCTGGAGGCACCATCTTCAGGCCTGACGCCATCCTCTTCTGACAAGTCATCTTCGTCTTCATTGTCCTTGGTGCCTTCGCACACTCCCTGTATCCGTTTCTCAGTTGAAAGTACACTGTTCCATGGATGCTGACTTACGATCAAACCAGTTTTGCTGGTCAGCAATTGCCTCCTCTTAAGGTAAGAGAGATACAAATTCTTTGTTAAGGTCATTGAACTCATTAAACAGAATTTCTTCTTCAACTTTATCCACATTGCTATCATTTTCTTTAAGAAGATTTACTTCGTTAATTTTCTTAGTGAGCTGGCCTAGCTTTGCTCTCCTTGATCGAGTTAGCCTGTGGAGTTTCTCCTCCAATGCCTTGTTTTGCTGCCCTCTTGTGGCTCCTTTGGGTTGTAACTAAATCAGTTAAGTTGTCCGTTGTTTTCTTAATGCAAACTGTATGCAATGTTTAAACTCAACAAGAAAGTGTCCAATAAAAAACGTTTCCAACAATGTCTTTGTTGCACTGTCTTTCTTAAAACAATTTAGCTAGACCTTGAAAAATGTCCAAAAAACGAAAATACTTAGTTTACTCTGTAACCAGCTTGCTTAATTATGCTTCATTGGCTTCCTTACTGAAAAGTAGCGAACTGAAATCCTTCTTTAAACATCAACGTAATTGGCAACATAAAACGCACCGTGTTTTGTTCCAATATTGACCCACTTTTCGCGTCGTTATCCACGCGCGAAAAGCCGCCGTTTATCTCCTCCATAGCTCGGCTTCTCCAGAGCTAGTTTTTTTGACAAATGTAGTGTCGTCTGGTTCGAAATCAACACCCGGTATGTCCACAAGAAGCAATGAGCTTGACTCCAATTAAAACACGTATCCAAGGTATGTTTTACCAGCTTACTGAAGTGAAAGTAACAGTACAAAACACATATTTAAATAGGGTACAAAAAAACGATGTTGCTCCGTAGACATCTATGACTGTTCTTTCTTACTAATAACGTTGTGGATATGACATAATTTATACGTCTCCGGAAGCGTTACTTAAACAAATTAGCAATTGCTTAATGTTGCTGACAAATGTTACTATCAAATTAAATATCCAAGCTCAATATGTTAAATACTATTTTGCATTCTTCAAACTATATTCTTTCATTGTTTTCATTCAAGAAATGGCTCTTACAACAGGTACAACCTAACAGTTTCAAGTCTCAAGTCTCATATCCATATCAGAATATTTGAAAGCTTCAGTTAATTTAAATGATTACAATTTTGAGGAAACTTTTTTAAAATGAGGAATACTGGTGCCCTTCACAAAGTACCATATTCTATTGAAACATTAGCAATTTAACTTTGCTTTTGTACAGTATATGTGCATAACACTTAAATAAACACAGTCACAAGGGTCCATTCTTAGCTGTTAGATTTCCTTTAGGATGTTAGATGTCCTTTAGGATGAACTTGTCGGAATGTAAATAGTTAAACTCTAAAATAAGAAAAACGCAAACCCATCATGATGACATGATTGGTCTAAGAGCTTCCCGGGACTCACACCAACGTCATCAACTTCCTGAACAGGGTAGTGATCATACATATGTTCATTAGGAAGACAGTGTAGTGGCTCGGGGGTTCGACTCCCAGCCCGGAACGTACTGGGTTCGATCCCCAATGTCTGCAGGCTACCTGTAGGCATCCTAGAGCATGTGGTTGCTACGGGCGGCATGCAGGAACAGTGGGGAAGCACTTCGTTATGGGAACTCAATTTGTTGGAGCAGAGGTGATTTCTGATTACAGTATCTTACCATGTTTTTCCTCTTTTCTGGCTTTCGTCTGATGTTGGGAGAAACCCCAAATGCCCCCCCTGGTGGTGGTTAACTGTTGCTTATGGACTTAATCAATCAGGGTAAATAATCTCATTCATATTGGCCGGGCTATAAGCGGCTGGGGTTGTATTGGATTTGTAGCATTTGATGCATCCATATTTCCCTCTGGAGAAAGTCTGCATTAACTAAGGAGTGTGTGTGTGTGTGTGTGTGTGTGTGTGTGTGTGTGTGTGAACCGAGGCCCTGGTGTTTAGACAGGGAGTGGAGGGGTGTGTGGCGTTGTGTCGGTGCAAACAAATATGCTTGAAGGAGGAATGAGGTTGCTGGCCACTGTCCAATCACACACACACACACACACACACACACAGACACACACACACACACACACACACACACATGCTTGTCTGTGCACAAGCACAAGCACAAATACACAGACATACACATGCACTCTCACACACATACATACACACACACACACACACACACACACACACACACACACACACACACACAATCAGACAAACAGACACACATGGTCACAATCACACACACATGCACACAAACACACACACGTCACCGGGGAATCACAATACAATTATCCGTAGCCAGCCACCTCCACACATTAACACAAATTGGTTTTACGCACAAGCACACACTTGTGGGAGCAAACAACACTCCTTTTAACATTCATTCTGTGTTACTGCTTTTCTCAGGGAGCCAAAAGTGGGTTCCGCCGCCTCCGTCACCAGCCATGTTAATTTACCGGGAAACCAGAAGAGATGCTCTCCTCTCGTCTCTATCCCGGAGTGCACTGCGAGCACAATATCCAGATCCTCATAACAAATACATAAAATATGACCCGTTGCAAGGAGAATCCATATTGCATGTTTGTCTGGCGGGAAGCCGCGGACACATTTGCCGCGCTGACTTTTCCAATTTCTACATCTGAGATTACCGTCGGTTTCGAGTATGGCGCTCATTTTGAAAAAACTGAATTTCACAGAGTCGCTGCTGCAGTGGCTGCAGGCCCCGGGGCTCTGTGAGGGGAGCAGGGAGTGTATTAATAACGCCAGAGACAGAAAGTGTTATTTAAATCATCTCAACAGCGTAACCTGGGGCTTGACGTGCACGTTCAGCTGCTCCCAACACATGTTGGAAGACTTGATGTGTTTTCATGCAATCATACAAGGAGGAGGCAATACTGTACAGCTAAACACGCCCCTGTCCAAACTAGCCTAGCCTCGCCAGGAGTAGCTTAGCACAAGCTAAGTTAAAACAAAATCAAGCCGGGCAGAACT
The DNA here is from genome assembly GCA_900303215.1 of Trachyrincus scabrus. Taxonomy (NCBI): domain Eukaryota; kingdom Metazoa; phylum Chordata; class Actinopteri; order Gadiformes; family Macrouridae; genus Trachyrincus; species Trachyrincus scabrus. The sequence continues at coordinate 6,825 of OMNO01043666.1, forward strand.
AAACCCTTGCTGGTATAAATTAGGGATGTTCACGATTAGAAATACTAGTCAGTTAAACGTTTTTTTTTTTTAATTCGGAGAAAAGCATTTCCGCCGAGATATGAATTGCGGAAGCCCGCCACACATTGAATTACACCATTCTTTTAATAATATAAATAGCTAACGTTAAACAACGTGTAGTTTCCCAAAACATCTAATCATTTATCTACTTAGGCTATTTCTCCTAAAATTCTCCACAGCGCTCACCACCAGCCAGTAACTGCAGTCAGGCGCACTGACTGCTCAGTTGGTCTTTTCATGACTTCATTGAAATACCTTGTTTTAATTAGATATAGAATAATAAGCATGGATGTATGAACGTGCTCCTGCTCCCGCTGAAGGATTGAACTCTGAAGCTGCACACACACTCAGCTCGCCTTGTTCTAGTCGCTCTGGGGACGCATCGTTGAAATGTCAATGATTTCAGTCCATTGTATTTACTTATGTCTTACCTTTCTTTACTGAGTTTGAGCGAACGGCGGCTGACTTGCTGACAGTAATCAGTAAGCGGATCAACGGAACAAAATAAATCTAAAGAACCGCGTTCATTGTTATCATGTCTTGACAGACGATGATTTATTTCCAACGCAAGACAACTCATAACTGTTTTGTCCAGTTCAGCTGGTGCGATGCGGGACACGTTCGCTACAGGAGAGCCGACTGCAGTGATGCACGTCGTAAAATGCTTTTTAGCCTACTTTAAAATAGGATTTTGTTATAAAAAATGTGATAGTAACCATTTTAAGTGGCTCTTATAATACACACAATGTAGTTTCCTGACCAAGTTTGGCCTCTTCGATTGTAATGTGCTCAGTTTTGACTGATTTCGAGGCATTTTCTTTTTTTTTTTTACTAGTCGACTAGTCGTTCACAAAACGTCCGGTTAACCGTCAGGGAAATTAGTCGTAAGGGACATCCCTGGTGTAAATCAAACAGAATAACACAGTACTGCTGTAGCCAGCTCAGGTCAGCTGCAATGCGCAGATTGGCTTCACAGTGGGTCAAGGAAACCTGTGTTGAAACACACTCCTCATTAAGTGTATGCGGTTCAGGATTCAGTGGATGGGTGTTTATGTGCATGCCTGTATGTCTGTGTCATATACATTTTGTCATTAGTGTGTGTGTGTGTGTGTGTGTGTGTTTATGCATCCACATGCGTTGTCCAGAGAACCTGCTAGCAAGTTGTTGAGTGTGTGTTGTTGGTGGCTGGTTTGAGCAGCCTCACCTGGTCTGAGTCAGGCCAGGTGCACACCTGTGGTGCATTGGGGAATCAAAGCCCACAGGTTAAACCAGCCACCACCACACACACTCAGGAGGAGTGCGGACATGTCAGCACGGACCACCTGCTCTGCTGTAAAATCAAACCCTGCAATAAACTGGTTTCTGTCATCAACTACCTGTGTCCTGGTGTTCGGAGGACACTTTGAAAACATGCCACACACAGAACGGTGTAACTCACTTTCTAAAGGTTTATCTAATGCCTATGAAAATGAATACATCTGACATCTACAAAGCACTGCTGCCTTGCTCAAGATGTCATGGACAGTAATGTCATTTAGTTACACTGATATATGTATTTCTGCCACTTTTATGCAATTTGTGTCCTTACGCAGCTGAGACGACGGCATACTTTGACTTCCACAGATGACAAACAAATTGCTGTGCACTTACAATACAGTTACATTACGGGAGTCTGTGATACCATACACTTTTTTTCCTTATAGCCTTCAAAGACTGAATGTGGTCGTTTTGTAAAGAAACGACAAATGCTAGATCTCATTGTCAGTCACTGAACATAACCCCCCACCCCCGGTGTATGAAGCCTCTACACTAGTGTATGCTACTTAGCGGGTCGGTATGGTAACCATATGCTAACAGAATGTAGTAATCAATTGATTAATTTAATGTATAAAACAGTGCAACCTTCAAAGTGACCACATGGATGCATATAACTTATAGCTAACCTTATCTAGCTTATCTTTATTGCTTTTAGTAATTTGTTAATCATGGGAAATATCCCTGTGATTGTGTGAAGTAACAGTCCTTCTTTGGTCTTTAATTTACATTAATTTACATAATTTTGGTAAAATGCAATTCAATATGTGCAATCTATCGAAGACAACACAATTCTATAGAGTTTGATATCTGCTATTAAAGTCAAAATTGCCACAGTGACGGTAACATCACTACAGTACAACCCTTTACTTGTATGTGAGGCCTTGGATGGGATATGAAATGGATTTCTAACAGAAAATATTTAGCTCTCAACGACACCTACATTGACCGAAGCATATACTGTATATATACATACCAGTGTTATCCAGTGAATACCAGTGTCTGTCAATATCCACGTTAGTTCAGAGACTTCTGTCTTTACTTTCCATCGCTGTGTCTATGACTGACTGATTCTCTTGGTGTCAAAGTAGAATGTTACTGTTACAATGTTAGAGTTGTACCTGTGACATATACACTTGTTTTGGTTGTTCAGGGATGGAGTTTTAGGAACTGGGGAGGATAGAGATGCTATGCTAACGATTAGCATATTGTGAATGCTTAGCTTACTGAGTCACATTAGTAGTGACTAGTATAAATATAATGACAGAAACAGTAGTTATGGGTGTTGATTTTCCAGAAACACTATATCCCCGCTTCCATACTGTGGCATCTTTTGAATCCAAGACAATCATTACATCTTCTAAAGTTTCAAACCAGGAATAATATATATATATATGTGTGTGAGATATTATATAGAAATAATTATATAGAAATATTATATAATATATATTGGTTGTTGGTACTGGTGAAATAAGTGGTTGTGTCTCTAACTGAATCAAACAAATGCATTTTGCTCAACTTCTATTAACACAAAACAATATATAGTTGGCCTATACTCCAATCTATTTCCCAATCAATGTTTTTCTAGTGTCCTGGCATCTAGCAACCCCCACGAGAAAACACTGTCAGAGCTGCACACTGAGCTCACCAGGTGTGTGTGTGTGTGTGTGTGTCTCTGTGTGTGTGTCTGTCTCTCTCTCTGTGTGTGTGTGTGTGTGTGCACGTCCCCCTATCTCAGGAGGATCAGCGTTAGCTGCCTGTTCTCCCAGAACAATTAAGCCAGGCTCTTTACAGTATCTCTGCTCCAATGAATTTTAATATTTAAACAGCCACGCAGAGACTTCTGTGCCCACCGACGCAAGATTAGAAGAAACCTAATTAAATATTGATGGTCATAAATAAA